>CM042421.1:22788567-22821067 GCA_023634145.1 Thymallus thymallus | reverse complement strand
TAGATATGTGGTAGTAGAGTAGTGGTCTGAGGAACACTTAATGTATTGTAGATATGTGGTAGTAGAGTAGTGGTCTGAGGAACACTTAATGTGTTGTAGATATGTGGTAGTAGAGTAGTGGTCTGAGGAACACTTAATGTATTGTAGATATGTGGTAGTAGAGTAGTGGTCTGAGGAACACTTAATGTATTGTAGATATGTGGTAGTAGAGTAGTGGTCTGAGGAACACTTAATGTATTGTAGATATGTGGTAGTAGAGTAGTGGTCTGAGCAACACTTAATGTATTGTAGATATGTGGTAGTAGAGTAGTGGTCTGAGGAACACTTAATGTATTGTAGATATGTGGTAGTAGAGTAGTGGTCTGAGGAACACTTCATGTATTGTAGATATGTGGTAGTAGAGTAGTGGTCTGAGGAACAGTTAATGTATTGTAGATATGTGGTAGTAGAGTAGTGGTCTGAGGAACACTTAATGTATTGTAGATATGTGGTAGTAGAGTAGTGGTCTGAGGAACACTTAATGTATTGTAGATATGTGGTAGTAGAGTAGTGGTCTGAGGGAACACTTAATGTATTGTAGATATGTGGTAGTATAGTAGTGGTCTGAGGAACACACTTAATGTATTGTAGATATGTGGTAGTAGAGTAGTGGTCTGAGGAACACTTCATGTATTGTAGATATGTGGTAGTAGAGTAGTGGTCTGAGGGACACTTAATGTATTGTAGATATGTGGTACTAGAGTAGTGGTCTGAGGAACACTTCATGTATTGTAGATATGTGGTAGTAGAGTAGTGGTCTGAGGGACACTTAATGTATTGTAGATATGTGGTACTAGAGTAGTGGTCTGAGGAACACTTAATGTATTGTAGATATGTGGTAGTAGAGTAGTGGTCTGAGAAACACACTTAATGTATTGTAGATATGTGGTAGTAGAGTAGTGGTCTGAGGAACACTTAATGTATTGTAGATATGTGGTAGTAGAGTAGTGGTCTGAGGAACACTTAATGTATTGTAGATATGTGGTAGTAGAGTAGTGGTCTGAGGAACACACTTAATGTATTGTAGATATGTGGTACTAGAGTAGTGGTCTGAGGAACACTTAATGTATTGTAGATATGTGGTAGTAGAGTAGTGGTCTGAGGAACACTTAATGTATTGTAGATATGTGGTAGTAGAGTAGTGGTCTGAGGAACACTTAATGTATTGTAGATATGTGGTAGTAGAGTAGTGGTCTGAGGAACACACTTAATGTATTGTAGATATGTGGTAGTAGAGTAGTGGTCTGAGGAACACTTAATGTATTGTAGATATGTGGTAGTAGAGTAGTGGTCTGAGGAACACTTAATGTATTGTAGATATGTGGTAGTAGAGTATTGGTCTGAGGAACACTTAATGTATTGTAGATATGTGGTAGTAGAGTAGTGGTCTGAGGAACACTTAATGTATTGTAGATATGTGGTAGTAGAGTAGTGGTCTGAGGGAACACACTTAATGTATTGTAGATATGTGGTAGTAGAGTAGTGGTCTGAGGAACACTTAATGTATTGTAGATATGTGGTAGTAGAGTAGTGGTCTGAGGAACAGTTAATGTATTGTAGATATGTGGTAGTAGAGTAGTGGTCTGAGGAACACTTAATGTATTGTAGATATGTGGTAGTAGAGTAGTGGTCTGAGGAACACTTAATGTATTGTAGATATGTGGTAGTAGAGTAGTGGTCTGAGGAACACTTAATGTGTTGTAGATATGTGGTAGTAGAGTAGTGGTCTGAGGAACACTTAATGTATTGTAGATATGTGGTAGTAGAGTAGTGGTCTGAGGAACACTTAATGTATTGTAGATATGTGGTAGTAGAGTAGTGGTCTGAGGAACACTTAATGTATTGTAGATATGTGGTAGTATAGTAGTGGTCTGAGGAACACTTAATGTATTGTAGATATGTGGTAGTAGAGTAGTGGTCTGAGGAACACTTAATGTATTGTAGATATGTGGTAGTAGAGTAGTGGTCTGAGGAACACTTAATGTATTGTAGATATGTGGTACTAGAGTAGTGGTCTGAGGAACACACTTAATGTATTGTAGATATGTGGTAGTAGAGTAGTGGTCTGAGGAACACTTAATGTATTGTAGATATGTGGTAGTAGAGTAGTGGTCTGAGGAACACTTAATGTATTGTAGATATGTGGTAGTAGAGTAGTGGTCTGAGGAACACTTAATGTATTGTAGATATGTGGTAGTAGAGTAGTGGTCTGAGGAACACTTAATGTATTGTAGATATGTGGTAGTAGAGTAGTGGTCTGAGGAACACTTCATGTATTGTAGATATGTGGTAGTAGAGTAGTGGTCTGAGGGAACACTTAATGTATTGTAGATATGTGGTACTAGAGTAGTGGTCTGAGGAACACTGAATGTATTGTAGATATGTGGTAGTAGAGTAGTGGTCTGAGAAACACACTTAATGTATTGTAGATATGTGGTAGTAGAGTAGTGGTCTGAGGAACACTTAATGTATTGTAGATATGTGGTAGTAGAGTAGTGGTCTGAGGAACACTTAATGTATTGTAGATATGTGGTAGTAGAGTAGTGGTCTGAGGAACACTTAATGTATTGTAGATATGTGGTAGTAGAGTAGTGGTCTGAGGAACACTTAATGTATTGTAGATATGTGGTAGTAGAGTAGTGTTCTGAGGAACACTTAATGTATTGTAGATATGTGGTAGTAGAGTAGTGGTCTGAGGAACACTTAATGTATTGTAGATATGTGGTAGTAGAGTAGTGGTCTGAGCAACACTTAATGTATTGTAGATATGTGGTAGTAGAGTAGTGGTCTGAGCAACACTTAATGTATTGTAGATATGTGGTAGTAGAGTAGTGGTCTGAGGAACACTTAATGTATTGTAGATATGTGGTAGTAGAGTAGTGGTCTGAGGAACACTTAATGTATTGTAGATATGTGGTAGTAGAGTAGTGGTCTGAGGAACACTTAATGTATTGTAGATATGTGGTAGTAGAGTAGTGGTCTGAGGAACACTTAATGTATTGTAGATATGTGGTACTAGAGTAGTGGTCTGAGGAACACTTAATGTATTGTAGATATGTGGTAGTAGAGTAGTGGTCTGAGGAACACTTAATGTATTGTAGATATGTGGTAGTAGAGTAGTGGTCTGAGGAACACTTAATGTATTGTAGATATGTGGTAGTAGAGTAGTGGTCTGAGGAACACTTAATGTATTGTAGATATGTGGTAGTAGAGTAGTGGTCTGAGGAACACTTAATGTATTGTAGATATGTGGTAGTAGAGTAGTGGTCTGAGGAACACTTAATGTATTGTAGATATGTGGTAGTAGAGTAGTGGTCTGAGCAACACTTAATGTATTGTAGATATGTGGTAGTAGAGTAGTGGTCTGAGGAACACTTAATGTATTGTAGATATGTGGTAGTAGAGTAGTGGTCTGAGGAACACCTAATGTATTGTAGATATGTGGTAGTAGAGTAGTGGTCTGAGGAACACTTAATGTATTGTAGATATGTGGTAGTAGAGTAGTGGTCTGAGGAACACTTAATGTATTGTAGATATGTGGTACTAGAGTAGTGGTCTGAGGAACACTTAATGTATTGTAGATATGTGGTAGTAGAGTAGTGGTCTGAGGAACACTTAATGTATTGTAGATATGTGGTAGTAGAGTAGTGGTCTGAGGAACACTTAATATATTGTAGATATGTGGTAGTAGAGTAGTGGTCTGAGGAACACTTAATGTATTGTAGATATGTGGTAGTAGAGTAGTGGTCTGAGGAACACTTAATGTATTGTAGATATGTGGTAGTAGAGTAGTGGTCTGAGCAACACTTAATGTATTGTAGATATGTGGTAGTAGAGTAGTGGTCTGAGCAACACTTAATGTATTGTAGATATGTGGTAGTAGAGTAGTGGTCTGAGGAACACTTAATGTATTGTAGATATGTGGTAGTAGAGTAGTGGTCTGAGGAACACACTTAATGTATTGTAGATATGTGGTACTAGAGTAGTGGTCTGAGGAACACTTAATGTATTGTAGATATGTGGTAGTAGAGTAGTGGTCTGAGGAACACTTAATGTATTGTAGATATGTGGTAGTAGAGTAGTGGTCTGAGGAACACTTAATGTATTGTAGATATGTGGTAGTAGAGTAGTGGTCTGAGGAACACTTAATGTATTGTAGATATGTGGTACTAGAGTAGTGGTCTGAGGAACACACTTAATGTATTGTAGATATGTGGTAGTAGAGTAGTGGTCTGAGGAACACTTAATGTATTGTAGATATGTGGTAGTAGAGTAGTGGTCTGAGGAACACTTAATGTATTGTAGATATGTGGTAGTAGAGTAGTGGTCTGAGGAACACTTAATGTATTGTAGATATGTGGTAGTAGAGTAGTGGTCTGAGGAACACTTAATGTATTGTAGATATGTGGTAGTAGAGTAGTGGTCTGAGGAACACTTCATGTATTGTAGATATGTGGTAGTAGAGTAGTGGTCTGAGGGAACACTTAATGTATTGTAGATATGTGGTAGTAGAGTAGTGGTCTGAGGAACACTTAATGTATTGTAGATATGTGGTAGTAGAGTAGTGGTCTGAGGAACACTTAATGTATTGTAGATATGTGGTAGTAGAGTAGTGGTCTGAGTAACACTTAATGTATTGTGAAATCTGTTGTGTATAACTGCCTTAAAAAGTAGTTGCACACCACGGCTGATTCATTTTGAGTCTTGGTAAGAGCCTGGGTTACATGACTGCTTAAGCTTGACTACAAGCACTGGATCTGTTTAATTGGTAGGTCACCAACAAATCCCAAAGGTTTTGATGGATTACAGACCAACAGAGTTTGTACAGTTTGCAGTAATCCAAGTCCAGTGGTAGGGTGAGCAGACGACTGTACCTTTGTTGGGGACCTCCTGGGGCCTAGTGTTGAACTGTGGGAAATGGACAGAGGACCTGAGGTCTTTGGAGTAGTACTCCTGGATCTCATGGAAGCGAGGGAATGAGGCCTGCTCAGGGACGGACGTGTCCAGGTAATCAACAACAACGACTAAGGAGAGAAAAATAACTAGCTCATTATGAAATAAGAACTACACATTAAGACCAGCTCATTATGAAATAAGAACTACACATTAAGACCAGCTCATTATGAAATAAGAACTACACATTAAGACCTGTGAGGGCTTGGTTGTGGTAAGGCCTCTTACTCCCACCTAGGGGAGGAGAGAGGCACACAACCAAGCTCTCACACATTATTAGGGAGATGATCATCCCCAATCAGAGACAGCTGTATAGCGTTGTCTCTGATTGGGGATAGCATTTAAGCTCCACACAATTCCACCTGTGTGTGGATCATTGTTCCTGCTTGTCTGCACTGCCTGTAGCCAGCAAGTAAGTCACTGTGTTTTTGTTTATAATAGATTATTATTTCACTCTCCTTTGTTATTTTGAATGCTTCGAGAGGACATCTCATTTAAAATAAAAAGGATGACACTTCACCAGCGCTCCGTCTACCGTCCCATTAATCCTAACCGTGACAGAATGATCCACCACCCTGGGACGCAACGGGGGATTACATTAGGAGATATCCTCCTCGGTATGGGGAAAATTACCGAGGAGGAACATTCCTATTATCGCTCGGTGGAGGAAGGCTGGGGTCCGGAGCAGCCGAGGCGCCGGAGACGGAGGACACGTCACCGGGCTAAAACTGAGGACCAGCCTGGAGCCCAGAAAAACCCCCAAACTGATTTTGGGGGGGGGCTATGGGGGTGGTCGGGGATCGAGGGAGAAGAGCCCCGACCACTGCACTCGTGGGGGTTCCAGGAGGAGCCCCTACAGCCATGGGAGCGGGAGTACATAGAGGAGTCGGAGGAAGACGACGACGATGTGCTTCTGTTCCCTCACTCGTGGGGGTTCCCGGAGGAACCCTCACAGGATGGGGATTGGCGTTGGAGTAGGGACGACAGGCACAGTCGTGCTCCAGCGTCAGTTCCCAGTCCGGTGCCTCCAGCGCCGGTCCAGAGTCGGAGGAGGAGGAGACCGACTCAGCGCACCAAACCATCTCTGCGTCGGTGCCCAGGGTGGGCACGACGTTCAGCCCCGCTGTGGAGCAGGAGCTCCATAGCGCGTCGGTGCCCAGTCTGGGGCCGACAGCCAGCCCAACCAGAGGGCTGGAAACCATCTCTGCGTCGGTGCCCAGGGTGGGCACGACGTTCAGCCCCGCTGTGGAGCAGGAGCTCCATAGCGCGTCGGTGCCCAGTCTGGGGCCGACAGCCAGCCCAACCAGAGGGCTGGAAACCATCTCTGCGTCGGTGCCCAGGGTGGGCACGACGTTCAGTCCCGCTGTGGAGCAGGAGCTCCATAGCGTGTCGGTGCCCAGTCTGGGGCCGACAGCCAGACCAGCTGCAGGGCTGAAGACCATCTCTGCGTCGGTGCCCAGGGTGGGCACGACGTTCAGTCCCGCTGTGGAGCAGGAGCTCCATAGCGTGTCGGTGCCCAGTCTGGGGCCGACAGCCAGACCAGCTGCAGGGCTGAAGACCACCTCTGCGTCGGTGCCCAGGGTGGGCACGGCATCCAGCCTGAGGTCTCCGGAGAAGGTCAGCAGCCCGAGGCCTCCTGTGACGGTCAGCAGCCCGAGGCCTCCTGTGACGGTCAGCAGCCCGAGGCCTCCTGTGACGGTCAGCAGCCTGAGACCTCCTGTGAAGGTCAGCAGCCCGAGACCTCCTGTGAAGGTCAGCAGCCCGAGGTCCCCGGTGACGGTCAGCAGCCCGAGGTCCCCGGTGACGGTCAGCAGCCCGAGGTCCCCGGTGACGGTCAGCAGCCCGAGGTCCCCGGCGACGGTCAGCAGCCCGAGGTCCCCGGCGACGGTCAGCAGCCCGAGGTCCCCGGCGACGGTCAGCAGCCCGAGGTCCCCGGCGACGGTCAGCAGCCCGAGGTCCCCGGCGACGGTCAGCAGCCCGAGGTCCCCGGCGACGGTCAGCAGCCCGAGGTCCCCGGCGAAGGTCAGCAGCCCGATGTCCCCGACGAAGGTCAGCAGCCCGAGGTCCCAGGGGAGGGTCAGCAGCCCGAGAGCTCCGGGGAAGGTGAGCAGACCTGAACCTCCACCGGTGCCCAGTCCGGGGCCGGTCGTCTGCGTCGCTCCAGTGCCGGAGCAGTCCGCTCCACCGGTGCCCAGTCCGGGGCCGGTCGTCCACGTCGCTCCAGTGCCGGAGCAGTCCACTCCACCGGTGCCCAGTCCGGGGCCGGTCATCTACGTCGCTCCAGTGACGGAGCAGTCCGCTCCACCGGTGCCCAGTCCGGGGCCGGTCGTCCACGTCGTTCCAGTGCCGGAGCAGTCCGCTCCACCGGTGCCCAGTCCGGGGCCGGTCGTCTACTTCACTCCAGTGCCGGAGCAATCCGCTCCACCGGTGCCCAGTCCGGGGCCGGTCGTCTACTTCGCTCCAGAGACGGAGCAGTCCGCTCCACCGGTGCCCAGTCCGGGGCCGGTCATCTGCGTCGCTCCAGTGCTGGAGCAGTCCGCTCCACCGGTGCCCAGTCCGGGGCCGGTTGTCAGCCCCTCTCCAGGGTCGAGGGCTCCCGCACCAGGGTCCAGACAGGACTTGGTGACTGGCGGGAGTACTGAGGGGGGAACCACCGCGCCGGGGTCCGGACCGGATCGGGCGTGCAACGGAGAGGTAGGAGGGAGGCTACTCTCACAGCCTGTGCCACGCCCGGAACCGGAACCGGAGCCCCCACCAGCAACCACCTCAGTACCCCGCCATGTCCCCCCTAGTTTTGGACATTTTTTCTTTTCAGGAGAGGGGGGATTGTATGTGTGCGGTCGGGAGTCCGCACCTTAGGGGGGGGGTACTGTGAGGGCTTGGTTGTGGTAAGGCCTCTTACTCCCACCTAGGGGAGGAGAGAGGCACACAACCAAGCTCTCACACATTATTAGGGAGATGATCATCCCCAATCAGAGACAGCTGTATAGCGTTGTCTCTGATTGGGGATAGCATTTAAGCTCCACACAATTCCACCTGTGTGTGGATCATTGTTCCTGCTTGTCTGCACTGCCTGTAGCCAGCAAGTAAGTCACTGTGTTTTTGTTTATAATAGATTATTATTTCACTCTCCTTTGTTATTTTGAATGCTTCGAGAGGACATCTCATTTAAAATAAAAAGGATGACACTTCACCAGCGCTCCGTCTACCGTCCCATTAATCCTAACCGTGACAGACCAGCTCATTATGAAATAAGAACTACACATTAAGACCAGCTCATTATGAAATAAGAACTACACATTAAGACCAGCTCATTATGAAATAAGAACTACACGTTAAGACCAGCTCATTATGAAATAAGGGTGATATATTACAATGAATGGATGTAAAACACCCAGATTCTGTGTTAAGGAGTTAGGAATCTGCTCCTAGACTCTCTGAAATCCTTTCATCATTGGTCTGTAAATATGTCTTTACTCACTCATATTGTCAGTGACGATGGTGAAAGGTTTGAGGTAGGTCTTCCTCATGTTCTGTGCCAGGGTGTTGGTGTAATCCTCAAAGTGGCGCAGCAGGTGAGCGGAGCCCCCCTCAGAGCGCTGGATCTGCTCCCAGTGGTCTCTGGTGCCAGGGTCTAGGATGGCACTGCCCGCTCTCACCAGGTTCTGAAGGGTTTACAATACAGAGCAGGATGGTCAGACAGTAAGTTGCTACAAGTGGCTTTGAATATGGGGGAATATGGGGGAACAGCTCAAAGTCCTGGAGCAGAGGTTCCCTGCTCACTTAGGCCTATATATGATGAGTGAACTTAAACATTCACAACCTAAAGAGAAATGGCGTAATATAATGTGGAGATACTAAATAGCTCAGCTTTTTGGAGATTAGAGTTCATATTGCAGGTTGACTTTATTGTCATGAGTCTGAGAACTGAGAGGTTTACGCTAGATGGGCCAGCTGCAAATTCAAAATAGTCTATATCGTAAAAATTCATGAAATCCAAAAATGGCTTAATTTAAGGTTAGGGTTAGGTATTATGTTTAAAATCTGATTCTAGGACTTTGTGGCTGTGCCAGCTAGTGACAACTCTGCAGAGCTGCCTCCAGTACATTCCAACCTGCATTGACATTGGCCAGGTCAGCTTCCCCCTGTTAGTGGAACTGGGAGAGAGCCAGTGGAGGGCAGTATTCCTCCAGTCTTCCCAGTGTAACTGAACCCACCCAGTAGTCTACTCCTGAATAATGCACTGGTAATACACCCTGCTGTCTGACACAACAGACAAGTAGTGCATGGGCCCTGAGAGAAATACTGTGCATACAGAAACACATCTTTAGAAAAATAAGAATATTGCAATTAGCCAGTTTGCAGTCAGCATATTTGCAATGTTGTATTCAAATACTTAAAAAAAAAACAACCGCAAACTCTGACCTCATTGAACTCTGCGTCTCTCGTGGCTGTGAGGTCGAAGCCTGTCTGCTGACTCTCGTACTGGAGGATCCTGGTCAGCAGCTGGAACACTGTCTTCACATCGTTGCCGTAGTAACTGTCCGTGTGGTTGGTGGCGTTGTGGAGCAGGCGGACGATAGCTTTGGAGCGCTCGCCGTCCATCCTGGACTCGTTACGATGCATCGCCTCATTCTGGAGGGACGGAGGAGGAGAGGAGGAGGGACGGAGGAGAAGAGGAGGAGGAGGAGGAGGAGGAGAGGAGGAGGGACGGAGGAGGAGAGGAGGAGGGACGGAGGAGGAGGAGGAGGAGGAGGAGAGGAGGAGGGACGGAGGAGGAGAGGAGGAGGGACGGAGGAGGAGAGACGGAGGAGGAGAGAAGGAGAGACAGAGGAGGAGAGAAGGAGGGACGGAGGAGAAGAGAAGGAGGGACGGAGGAGAAGAGAAGGAGGGACGGAGGAGGAGAGAAGGAGGGACGGAGGAGGTCAAGGATACAGACAGATACTGGAGACAGTTACAACTACATGGACTGTCTGTGGTACATTTAATTTCTTACCGGTACGGTAACATATGATCTCTGTGGGCCTAGTAGCCTCTAGACCAACTAAGATTTGTCATATCACTTTTAACATGCAATACCTTTTAACATAGGCGGTGCGTGGGTTTCAAGTTCGAGGAAACACATTTTCACCATAAACATGCACCTTCGTAATAAAGCATCCATGCATCCTCGCATTTGCAGACTTATGTAATATTATTATTAGGCTAATTTATGCTAAAAGGACTGTTCAATGCAGCGCATAGTGGCGTAGAGTAGGACTAGGCTATAAGCTACAGACCTATCAGAGACATTTCTTATTGCTCTTTTATAAACACACTTTATGCAAGTCTACTACACTTAATATGACTGGAGACATCAACAGAAACCTTTTAGCGGAGAAGAATTACAGGGTAGCCTGCTTTGCTGACATTGACAAACAGATGAATTAAATCAACGTTGTCGGATCCACATCATCGGCCTATGAGAAGGGGAGAAAAATACAATATGGCGTCCATCTAACCTGATTGTCCTAAAACAAACAGAAGTGGCACTGACCCAATGATAGAGACAGTAAATATGCATCTCTGGGGACATGGCCGATGTTCTCCGCTGGTGCCAATAAGAATTTGGACAACTAAAAGACAGATTGGAGTCTTTTCATTATCATCTCATTACAGCAATAGCCACTGGGTTTCCAAACAGATTGTATTTGCCGCGTGCGTTGTCCAATTGCTTCTGACTGTAGGCCATGTGAACCTTTATTTACTGTAACTAGGCAAGTCAGTTAAGAACAAATTCTTATTTACAATGACTTTCTTTATGTACAGTATGTATAGACAGAAGTAAACTAATTAGGCTTTTTAATTAAATTAACTTAACTTTAGGGAAAGCTTAGCTTCCCTCCGAGCCTTATGGGTAATGCTGCCTTTTAATGTGGCCTGAACACAACCAGTCATCATGGGCCTGAACACAACCAGTCATCATGTGGCCTGAACACAACCAGTCATCATGTTTTTATCTGATAGTTTTAATGTGGCCTGAACACAACCAGTCATCATGTTTTTATCTGATAGTTTTAATGTGGCCTGAACACAACCAGTCATCATGTTTTTATCTGATAGTTTTAATGTGGCCTGAACACAACCAGTCATCATATTTTTATCTGATAGTTTTAATGTGGCCTGAACACAACCAGTCATCATGTTTTTATCTGATAGTTTTAATGTGGCCTGAACACAACCAGTCATCATGTTTTTATCTGATAGTTTTAATGTGGCCTGAACACAACCAGTCATCATGTTATCTGATAGTTTTAATGTGGCCTGAACACAACCAGTCATCATGTTTTTATCTGATAGTTTTAATGTGGCCTGAACACAACCAGTCATCATGTTTTTATCTGATAGTTTTAATGTGGCCTGAACACAACCAGTCATCATGTGGCCTGAACACAACCAGTCATCATGGGCCTGAACACAACCAGTCATCATGTGGCCTGAACACAACCAGTCATCATGTGGCCTGAACACAACCAGTCATCATGTGGCCTGAACACAACCAGTCATCATGTGGCCTGAACACAACCAGTCATCATGTGGCCTGAACACAACCAGTCATCATGTGGCCTGAACACAACCAGTCATCATGTGGCCTGAACACAACCAGTCATCATGTGGCCTGAACACAACCAGTCATCATGGGCCTGAACACAACCAGTCATCACGTGGCCTGAACACAACCAGTCATCACGTGGCCTGAACACAACCAGTCATCACGTGGCCTGAACACAACCAGTCATCACGTGGCCTGAACACAACCAGTCATCATGTGGCCTGAACACAACCAGTCATCATGTGGCCTGAACACAACCAGTCATCATGTGGCCTGAACACAACCAGTCATCATGTGGCCTGAACACAACCAGTCATCATGTGGCCTGAACACAACCAGTCATCATGTGGCCTGAACACAACCAGTCATCATGTGGCCTGAACACAACCAGTCATCATGTGGCCTGAACACAACCAGTCATCATGTGGCCTGAACACAACCAGTCATCATGGGCCTGAACACAACCAGTCATCATGTTTTTATCTGATAGTTTTAATGTGGCCTGAACACAACCAGTCATCATGTTTTTATCTGATAGTTTTAATGTGGCCTGAACACAACCAGTCATCATGTTTTTATCTGATAGTTTTAATGTGGCCTGAACACAACCAGTCATCATGTTTTTATCTGATAGTTTTAATGTGGCCTGAACACAACCAGTCATCATGTTTTTATCTGATAGTTTTAATGTGGCCTGAACACAACCAGTCATCATGTTTTTATCTGATAGTTTTAATGTGGCCTGAACACAACCAGTCATCATGTTTTTATCTGATAGTTTTAATGTGGCCTGAACACAACCAGTCATCATGTGGCCTGAACACAACCAGTCATCATGTTTTTATCTGATAGTTTTAATGTGGCCTGAACACAACCAGTCATCATGTTTTTATCTGATAGTTTTAATGTGGCCTGAACACAACCAGTCATCATGTTTTTATCTGATAGTTTTAATGTGGCCTGAACACAACCAGTCATCATGTTTTTATCTGATAGTTTTAATGTGGCCTGAACACAACCAGTCATCATGTTTTTATCTGATAGTTTTAATGTGGCCTGAACACAACCAGTCATCATGTTTTTATCTGATAGTTTTAATGTGGCCTGAACACAACCAGTCATCATGTTTTTATCTGATAGTTTTAATGTGGCCTGAACACAACCAGTCATCATGTTTTTATCTGATAGTTTTAATGTGGCCTGAACACAACCAGTCATCATGTTTTTATCTGATAGTTTTAATGTGGCCTGAACACAACCAGTCATCATGTTTTTATCTGATAGTTTTAATGTGGCCTGAACACAACCAGTCATCATGTTTTTATCTGATAGTTTTAATGTGGCCTGAACACAACCAGTCATCATGTTTTTATCTGATAGTTTTAATGTGGCCTGAACACAACCAGTCATCATGTTTTTATCTGATAGTTTTAATGTGGCCTGAACACAACCAGTCTGTGAGGGCTTGGTTGTGGTAAGGCCTCTTACTCCCACCTAGGGGAGGAGAGAGGCACACAACCAAGTCCTCACATCCTAATTAGGGAGATTATGATCCCCAATCAGAGACAGCTGTCTAGCGTTGTCTCTGATTGGGGATAGTTTTTAGGATCTACACAAATCCACCTGTGTGTGGATCATTGTTCGTTTGTGTTTGTCTGCACTGCCTGCAGCATACCAAGTAAGTCACTGTGTTTTGTTTTGAATCGTGTTTTTGTTTTTCCCTCTCCTTTATTTGTAAATGCTTCGTGAGAACATCTCATTTTCAAATAAAAGGATGACACTCCACCAGCGCTCCGTTTACCGTCTCTTATATAATGCGCACCGTGACACAGTCATCATGTTTTTATCTGATAGTTTTAATGTGGCCTGAACACAACCAGTCATCATGTTTTTATCTGATAGTCAAACAATCACTTAAAAAGCTGCTCCTGAAAGCGACCAGATAGAATTAATGTCCATTGTTATTTACAGGTGCTTTGATTTCAGCCACCCATCTGCACTGCTCCGTCTCGGCCACCCATCTGCACTGCTCCGTCTCAGGCACCCATCTGCACTGCTCCGTCTCAGGCACCCATCTGCACTGCTCCGTCTCAGCCACCCATCTGCACTGCTCCGTCTCAGCCACCCATCTGATCTTCACCATTCATCTGGGCCTTGTCCTCGCGGATCTTCACCATTCATCTGGGCCTTGTCCTCGCGGATCTTCACCATTCATCTGGGCCTTGTCCTCGCGGATCTTCACCATTCATCTGGGCCTTGTCCTCGTGGATCTTCACCATTCATCTGGGCCTTGTCCTCGCGGATCTTCACCATTCATCTGGGCCTTGTCCTCGTTGGTCTTCACCATTCATCTGGGCCTTGTCCTCGTGGATCTTCACCATTCATCTGGGCCTTGTCCTCGTTGATCTTCACCATTCATCTGGGCCTTGTCCTCGTGGATCTTCACCATTCATCTGGGCCTTGTCCTCGTGGATCTTCACCATTCATCTGGGCCTTGTCCTCGTGGATCTTCACCCTTCATTGCCGCTTTGGCAAAATGTAAGTGTTCTCATTGAACCAGAATGCAATTGTTTCATGCAGCTGACATTCAGTAATGTTAAATAATGGTGTAATGCAGCTGACATTCAGTAATGTTAAATAATGGTGTAATAGCCTATAGTTTTTTGTAGCGTTCTGTGTTACTTGTCATAGGCTCACGTTTTACCTGTAAGGCGTACCCCCACTATTTATTTTGTAAGGCGTACCCCCACTATTTATTCTGTAAGGCGTACCCCCACTATTTATTCTGTAAGGCGTACCCCCACTATTTATTCTGTAAGGTGTACCCCCACTATTTATTCTGTAAGGTGTACCCCCACTATTTATTCTGTAAGGCGTACCCCCACTATTTATTCTGTAAGGCGTACCCCCACTATTTATTCTGTAAGGTGTACCCCCACTATTTATTTTGCCAGCTTACTTTCAGTGGGAGATTTGCAAGTTAAGATAAAGCTGTGTATATGCACATCTATAGTTAGAATAGGTCTCTGTATGAGTGAACTATGGATGGCATAGCCTTGGACTGGATACGATGGAGAATACCCACCATCTTCATGAGCTGGGAGAAGGACACTGTGGTACAGTTGAAGAGTTCAGGGGGCAGCCAGCCCTTTTCATCATTGCAGTGGCGGATAGCAGTTCCTACAGTAAGAAAAGAAACAAGTTGAACGCTAGCAGTACTTACAGTAAGAAAAGAAACAAGATGAACGCTAGCAGTACTTACAGTAAGAAAAGAAACAAGATGAACGCTAGCAGTACTTACAGTAAGAAAAGAAACAAGTTGAACGCTAGCAGTACTTACAGTAAGAAAAGAAACAAGTTGAACGCTAGCAGTACTTACAGTAAGAAAAGAAACAAGTTGAACGCTAGCAGTACTTACAGTAAGAAAAGAAACAAGTTGAACGCTAGCAGTACTTACAGTAAGAAAAGAAACAAGTTGAACGCTAGCAGTACTTACAGTAAGAAAAGAAACAAGTTGAACGCTAGCAGTACTTACAGTAAGAAAAGAAACAAGTTGAACGCTAGCAGTACTTACAGTAAGAAAAGAAACAAGTTGAACGCTAGCAGTACTTACAGTAAGAAAAGAAACATTTTGAACGCTAGCAGTACTTACAGTAAGAAAAGAAACAAGTTGAACGCTAGCAGTACTTACAGTAAGAAAAGAAACAAGTTGAACGCTAGCAGTACTTACAGTAAGAAAAGAAACAAGTTGAACGCTAGCAGTACTTACAGTAAGAAAAGAAACAAGTTGAACGCTAGCAGTACTTACAGTAAGAAAAGAAACAAGTTGAACGCTAGCAGTACTTACAGTAAGAAAAGAAACAAGTTGAACGCTAGCAGTACTTACAGTAAGAAAAGAAACAAGTTGAACGCTAGCAGTACTTACAGTAAGAAAAGCAAAAACAAGAAGGAGTTTGAATAAATGATATAAAAGCACAATCTAAATGCCAACGTCATTACCATTAACTCGGTTAGAACTGACAGTCCAGCGAGACAACAAAGGGTTTCTGTGGTGACAAGGGTAACTAAGGGGGTAACTAGCGAGGTTACTGTGGTTTAATGGGATCAGGTCAGTGATGTTACGTCTTGACCATGCCCATATTGTACACACACACACACACACACACACACACACACACGGCTCTGCGGTATTATGAATGTGTCTCCAAGCCGGCGCTGCCAAGTCTTGTTCACAATGCCCAGTGTTTTTCTCTGTCTCCAGGTGTTGCCCTCCAGAGACAGAGTTTCACTAACACCATTGGCCAATTACAAGCCTCAAAAGGCCCTGATAGACCAATGAGAGGGCCTCCACAGAAAGAGATGTTAGGAACAGCAGATCACCTTGAACTAAGGGACCACAATACACAATCTCCACCCATAAAATATTTATTATGAATACAATTCTTTGAAGCATTTGATATCCATATGAATTGAGTATTATTGTGACTGTTCCTGCTATCATAAGAGCTGTGAAGTGTGCAGAGGAACTCACCGATAGATCCTTTGGGACAATTCATGGCTGCAGGACGGCCAAACTTGGTCTTGGGCCACCAGATCCCTTGCTCGAAGGCCTTGGGACAGCCCTCGTAGACCACTGAGAGATGAGAGGGGACAGATGGCACACAATCAGAAGTGGTCCCTATACTCCCTAACCACTGACACAGGGTCAGATGTTTTGTGATGCCCCTAATGGTTCTGGTTGGTAGTGAGGTTTGTGTAATCTGATCCTAGAACAACTTCTGCCTTGGGCTGTATTACACATATCTAACTAGCCCAAGAAACACTACTGCTAACCACTCTTACGAGTCTTTCAAAACAACCAAACTATTATCAATAATACTACAGAGTGTTTACACAACGTTAAGAAATAATTCACATGATTTCTAATTTAACAGCCTAATCCTAAACAAAACAGGTTAGGACTTGTATGCGTGTTGTTATGGTTTTCTAAGTAATGCAGTCTGATCTTGAGCTGTATTGTATTAATACCCAAGTGCTTATATTCTAAGAAGTGACCATGATTGTAACTCTTTGAAGACCTTTTATACAGTAGCCACAAGGTTGGGTTGAAACACTTAGGTGACAGATAAGCCATGGGGACTGTGGTTCTTTATTGAAGCTGGGATCTAAGTGAGGGAAGGCCTTGAACCATGGGGACTGTGGTTCTTTAATGAAGCTGGGATCTAAGTGAGGGAAGGCCTTGAACCATGGGGACTGTGGTTCTTTAATGAAGCTGGGATCTAAGTGAGGGAAGGCCTTGAACCAGACTATAGAGAGGAAGAGGCTCTCTTCAAACACTCTGAAGATGAATCCTTCCTTCCTCCTGTCCTTGGCTTTATCACTGATCAGACATATCTGGATGCGAGGAATCCTTGCTTTCATGAATCCAAATTGAGTGAAATCAATGACATCATCAAAGGAGGAAGGACAAAAGGAAGGGTGAATTTTCAAAGACAGAATGCCTTCACAGGCTCTCAGGACCACATTTAAGAGTATCAAATGTTTGCATGGGCACCATTTCCTTCCATGTGTATACATACCTTCGCAACCGGTGGCAGTGACCTCAGCAAAGGGGTTATCACAGCGGTTACACTGTTGTCCGATGACCCCGGCCTTACAGGGGCACTGTCCGGTGTGGGGGTCACAAGTGCGGGAGTGGGCCCCTAGAGGGAAGCACTCACAGGGGTAGCAGGTGTCCTCATCCTTGGGCCGGTAGTAGTTATCCTGGGGAGAGAGAAGATGGGTCAGCTTACGAAGCCTACAACATACAGTATTATCTACCAGCCTAGTGTTTTAAGAATGGTTGGTTGATTTGGAACCTATTGGTGAGATGTGGTCAATAGTTTACCATTGGGGGGCTTCAAGAGGAAACAGTTAGATTCATCTTAGGGCCACAGAAAATTTAAAAGGCTTAAGGAGGGTCCCAAAAACATTAGAGAAACCCTGCATTAGCCTGTGAGAAGAGTACGAGTGATCATCTTCTTACCTTGCAGCCACACTCTCCACTGGTCTTGTTACAGTCAGGGTTGAACCCTTTGCTGATGTCACAGTTGCAGGGGCCACACATGGGGTTCCCCCACCAGCCCCGAGGACACGGCTTCTCAACCCTGACACATCACACAATAACAACACATTTAGCTGGAAGAAAAAAGTGTTGAAGGGAGAATACATGTTCATGTATCCTCACATCACATACCTGCTGTATAACAAGATCACAGAACAACAACAATGCACTCAACTGCATCACAAATCTAGTATAAACGTTCCATCCCTTGGAAGAGAGACACAACACAGTGAGTGAGTCAAACACTCGCTCTCCAACACTTCCTTGTCTCTGAGCTGATGGAGGGGTAAGATAGGGAGTTATAATAGGGGCAGGGCAGTCAGCAGCAGGATATCAGTGCAGGTACACATCAAACACCTATGGAGGAGCACTGAAGCATGAGGGGGTCCCACATCCTGCCTTAGACAGGAAATGATGTGTGACATATGGGTCAAAGGTCAGTGGGTAAAGAATTAAGATCCAATCTACCACCCAGAGGAATAGTCAGGAGTATGTTGCTGGGTATTGCTACATAACTACGGTACTATACTACATGATGTATAGCCAAGCTGGCCTGACACACACACACACACACACACACACACGGTCGCTACAGACCCTGTTCGCATTTAAACCATACACACCACACACACACACTTGATACAAGACCCAGTTAATGTGTAGAACAACACAGTGGTTTCATCTAACCCTCTGGCTCCTGCCTCTGACGCTCACAACATATTCCTACAAATCCCCCAGAGAGCTCAGATCACAGGTCTGGGAACAGCCACATCTGGGGTTCATTACCAGCAGGTTACTGTTTTGAGTTAAGGCCTGTAAAGTGGATCCTGTTGCCAGTCAGATGAACGGTGAGGCCATATTAGTGAAAGACTGAGAAGGTAAGGGAGGAGAGACTGATTAGGTTAGCATGAAAACAATGTTGCGTTGATATTGGAGGCATGTGAATGTGTGTTTCCCCTGCACTGTGGAGCCAAACCAGGACCCACACATACCCACACATACCCGCACATACCCGCACATACCCGCACATACCCACACGTACCCACACGTACCCGCACATACCCGCACATACCCGCACATACCCACACATACCCACACGTACCCACACGTACCCACACGTACCCGCACGTACCCGCACGTACCCGCACGTACCCGCACGTACCCGCACATACCCGCACATACCCGCACATACCCACACATACCCACACATGCACAAACTTACACAGGCACTTGCACAAAGGGTCCAAGTCTTACTTGTTTTCGCAGTACTGTCCGTAGTAGTTCTGTCCACACTCACAGGTGTAGCCATGGGAGGAGCTAGGCTTGCGGACGCAGTTGGACAAGTGCTCGCAGGGGTTGAGGTGACACGCGTCAACACACTCCCTCCCGAAGTACCCTGGGAAAGGGCAAAGGTCACAGACAGAAGGTCTTCAACAACATGGCAGAATAATACACAGTCATATAATGGAATGAAAACTACAAAACAACATTCCTATGTTGAACAACTTTCAGAGCAAGTGAATGGTGTGAGACGAGATACAGACACAGGTGTGTGTGTGTGTGTACTGTATGTGTGTGTGTACAGCATGTATGTTACCTGGGTCGCAGACACAGGTGTGTGTGTGTGTACTGTATGTGTGTGTGTACAGAATGTATGTTACCTGGGTCGCAGACACAGGTGTGTGTGCGCCAGTCGTCGCTGCAGTGGCTGTTCTCAGGGCAGATGTTAGAGTCACAGGGGTCAGCCAGGTCACAGCCCTCCTCTACATGAAACTTAAAGCCCTGTAGCATGTTCACATTGACCACGTTGTTGGATGTCTCACCCATTCGCACACCCTGAGGAGAAGAACACACAGTCTCCAGAGAAGCAAGTACACACACACGCTCACCACACAGCCCCCTGGGAATTAGCTAAGACAGGTGGGTATATACATACAGTAGGCAACAGTACAAATGGTTACTGTTAAAACGTACCTGTATACATCCGGTGAAGCCGTGGTGGACGTGGTTCCTCTCTCCTGGTAATCCTCCCAGATACAGAGCCCTCAGCCTCAGGCCTGGCAGCTCATTACCTATCTCCACTGACCTCTGGAGACACAGACACACACAGAGTATATGATTTGCTGTGTGTACGTATGCGTGTTTGTATCTGTGTCTATGTGTGTCTGTGTTTGTCTCAGTACCTCGTACAGTCCGTAGTCCAGTGACACCAGGGACATGTATTTGATGTCCTTGCCGTCTTTGACGCTCTTCAGCTCCACCAGGACATGGTGCCATTCCCCATCGTTCACCCTGACTTGAGGGAAGTCCAGCACCGCTACCCGCTCAGAACCCAGAAACACCTCAAACCTCACGTACTGATCACTTATCTGAGGAGAGGGTGGGGGGAGAAAGAGGGAGAGGGAGAGGGAGAGGGAGAGGGAGACAATTACTACACACAGGCAGTCTAGTCAACTTCAATCAACCATATAACACAACTGACCTCCTTGTTCTGTTGTTGTTATTGTGTGTCTACAATAACTCACCAGTAGGTTGACAGTAGAGAAGTCTCCAGCTTTAGCCTGCATCAGCGTGCCAGTGTCCTGCCTCGTCCGGAACATCAGGCCCATGTACCAGGGCACAGCGATGGTGACATCCAGGTCACTCCACGACACCAGGGCCTGGCCGTCAAAGTGCTGCGGGGACGGCATCACTGGAGGAGAAGAAAACAGATCAGAATTACATAATATGTTCAATATTCACTGCTGTTATCATGATACTTACATGTATTGCCATTCAATAGTGATGTTTCCTATACATTGCTCACTATATGTGCTACAGAGAGTCACTATTCAAAAAGAAGATGGAGATCAAGATATAGGATAAACACTAAGGAGCAGGTTCATCCGACTAGCTCTAGCTAACGCTACCTAGCAAAACAATTGTTACAAATCGATACATGGAGTCAAAGTATCGATACAATATCGTCCAAAAACATCATCTCGATATGTAACCGTATCCATCCCCCTCCATCAATAATTCTATTCTTATGTCGGACTTACAGATTGATTCTTATATTTTAGTGTTCTTCCAGGGAGAATAATGACAGTAACCAACATGTCTAATTCAGCTAGAAGACATCATTACTGTCAAATATCTTGTTTTATTCAGGACGCTAATTCTTCTTTGACAAACATGCATACAGTAGATCTCATCACACTCCAGAGCAGCCACTAGCCCTGCAGCCAAACAGACATGCTGTAGTCAGTCAGCCATTCAGTCAGTCAACAGTCTGTCAGCAGAGCACTAGGTTTTTCTTATGAAACAACTGAAGCGCTAAGCTCTCTCAATCTTCCTCTTCTCCGCAGGACACATATTTCTACTGATGCACAGAGGGCACACACACACGCAGAAGACGCTGGGGACTAGCTCCTGAACCCACACCTCTTTGTGTCTGTCTAACTATTTTTTGAAACATTTCTCATGGGCAGTGCCTGGAAAGAGTCAAAAGATGTGAATGATGGATAGAAAACAACACCAACGATAGTTTGGAGTTGGATTCCTTCGAGATACAGGTAGCCTAGCGGTCAGAGCGTTGGGCCAGTAACCGAAAGGTTGCTGTATCGAATCTCAGAGCTCAAGGGCTCCATGTGCCCTTGAGCAAGGCACTTGCACAGGGGCTGACCCTGTAGGTAGGCCGTCATTGTAAATAAGAATTTAACTGACTTGCCTGGTTAAAGGTTAAAAGACAGTGGAGAGCAGAGGACAACCACCAGCATTCACACTTCCCTGAACACATTCACAGGTCAGTTGTGATGTGCAACTAAACCAAAAAATATGTCCAAACCCTCAGAACACGTCTCGTCATATATCCCTGCGCCTCTACAGTACCACTGATATGTCTATGGTATCCTTACGCCGCTCTATGGTTCCTGTGCTGTCTGTACCCATGATATAACGTCTTTACTTTCTACACAGCTTGTCAACAAGTGTTACTGCTCTTCTTAAGTCTATCTGCTGCCTGGCACCATTACACAGCTACCTTATCCAGCCATCCAGGCCAGACTAGGTGGAGATACTTGATTAAATATCAATGTGTGTGTGTGTTTTATAATTGTTTGGCCCTAGAGGGTCAATCAAAGCCATCCTCTTACTGCTTTCTAACTCAGTAGGACTATTACTATTGTTCTGGTTCTATTGCCCTGGTCTTGGATAGTTTCCCAAAACAATGAAATTGCTTTTTGACATAATGCTGACACATAATCGCACACTACAGCCTTCCCTGGATGACTTGGCGTTAGATCTCTCTGTGTGCGAGACAGGACAGGAACACACATCATCTCAGTACCCCGCTCCTGGCCTTACACAAGACCTGACCACAAAACCAGTGAACCACTATCATACAAGCATACAGAGCTATCATTAGGCCTGTTAGACACACACACACACACCACCCCACCCCAGCCATCCACCCCACCCCAGCCATCCACCCCACCCCAGCCATCCACCCACTAGTGAGGGATATGAGCAACACAACAGCCAGGATCAAAACAGGGCAAGCTGTAACAGTGTAACCACACACTGACTCATACATGATATATCTGTCTATCAGCACAGGGGTATATAGGACTGTTATGACTGGCACTGTATATACACTACAGAAGCCCTGTGGTCTGCTCCATGTAAACACTCTGGCTCAACAACAACAGGTTCCCGTTCCTTGATCCTGGCAATGATAAGTTGGTCTTTGTCCCATTATTGAAATAGACAACAGCTCTACGTTTCACTATTAAACTAACATCTAGCTGCTGCAGTAATGACCAGACACCTCAGGTTCCTGTTGGATATCTATCCGCAGATACACTTCCTTCACACGCACGCACGCACGCACACCCACCCTGCTTGATCGATATCTGAAAAGACACTTCCTTCACAGGAAGCTAAGCCACATTAACTCCAGTGTCCTTCCTCACTTCCTTATGCAATCAACTGTAACACAAACAGAGTCCTGCTCACACTGACACATACGGATGTTGACCCAGATATTCAATATGAGGGACCCTCACTGTAACATGCACAGCTGCAGTCCTTATGCCATCTTGAAACACACACACACACAGTTACTTCAGTCCCTCTCCTCGCCCCAACCTGGGCTCGAACCAGGGACCCTCTGAACATATTGACAACACAAAGCATTGTTACCTATTGCTCCACAAAAGCTGTGGCCCAACCAGGTAAACAACTACCTCTGGGTGTCAGAGCAGTTGACGTTGCCCATTGAACGCTACTAGCGCACACCGCTAACTAGCTAGTCATTTCACATCGGCTACACACACTCACACCCTCACCTTGTTCGCAGTTCTTCCCCCCGTAACCCAGAGGACAGTCACAGCCGTAGGTGTTCCACTTGTTGACACACACTCCTCCGTTCTGACACAAATCCTTAGTACAGAAGTTCCTCTTGGCAGGACAACCTACATGGGTCATAATAGATGTCAATCAGTAGCAGTAAACAAACAACACAGCTGACCTAAAGATGACCAGAAAAATACACACCAAGATTGGCAAATTCGCCACTGGTGCCCTGTGCTCTTCACAGATGAAAGCAGGTTCACACTGAGCACGTGACAGACGTGACAGAGTCTGGAGACGCCGTGGAGAATGTTCTGCTGCCTGCAACGTTCTGCTGCCTGCAACGTTCTGCTGCCGGCGCCAGTGGCGAATTTGCCAATCTTGATGTTCTCTGGCAAATGCCAAACGTCCTGCACGGTGTTGGGCTGTAAGCACAACCCCCACCTGTGGACGTCAGGCCCTCATACCACCCTCATGGAGTCTGTTTCTGACCGTTTGAGCAGACACATGCACATTTGGGGCCTGCTGGAGGTCATTTTGCAGGGCTCTGGCAGTGCTCCTGCTGCTCCTCCTTGCACAAAGGCGGAGGTAGCGGTCCTGCTGCTGGGTTGTTGCCCTCCTACGGCCTCCTCCACGTCTCCTGATGTACTGGCCTGTCACCTGGTAGCGCCTCCATGCTCTGGACACTACGCTGACAGACACAGCAAACCTTCTTGCCACAGCTCGCATTGATGTGCCATCCTGGATGAGCTGCACTACCTGAGCCACTTGTGTGGGTTGTAGACTCCGTCTCATGCTACCACTAGAGTGAAAGCACCGCCAGCATTCAAAAGTGACCAAAACATCAGCCAGGAAGCATAGGAACTGAGAAGTGGTCTGTGGTCACCACCTGCAGAACCACTCCTTTATTGGGGCTGTCTTGCTAATTGCCTATAATTTCCACCTGTTGTCTATTCCATTTGCACAACAGCATGTGAAATGTATTGTCAATCAGTGTTGCTTCCTAAGTGGACAGTTTGATTTCACAGAAGTGTGATTGACTTGGAGTTACATTGTGTTGTTTAAGTGTTCCCTTTATTTTTTTGAGTAGTGTATATATATTTTCATAGATATGACCAACTGAACAAACAAAGGTTGTTACCTGCAGTGGTTCTGTTGTTAGCGATGAAGCTGGCCATGTCGGTGGGTTTGCTATCAATGCTCAGGTTCCTCATGCAGCCCACAAAGTCTCTGTTCCTCACAGGGAAGTCCTCGGGTAGGTTGGGAACACCACCCAGCAGCAGCGGTCCTGTCAGGTCCAATGATCTGCAGGGGAGAGTACAGGAAACTGGGTCAGAATGGAGCCGAAATGGCAGCTCATAGAGTTCCTCTAATGGTTCTTGATTCAAAATGGCTCCCCAGTCCCCATAAGATTAGGAGCTAAAGATGCACCAACAAAGTGCCAACTGATGGGTAAAGTCACACACTATATTGAACTCCCTTTCTTTCAAATGACAGGACCAACGTTTCACTACACAGTACCTGTGACAGACTCCAAATGTGTTACTCAAACATTCTTAAGGGTTCTTAAGGGTACTACAGGGTACTACAGGGTATTACAGGGGACTACAGGGTACTACAGGGTACTACAGGGGACTACAGGGTACTACAGGGTACTACAGGGGACTACAGGGGACTACAGGGTACTACAGGGGACTACAGGGGACTACAGGGTACTACAGGGGACAACAGTGGACTACAGGGGACTACAGGGGACTACAGGGGACTACAGGGTACTACAGGGTACTACAGGGGACTACAGGGGACTACAGGGTACTACAGGGGACAACAGTGGACTACAGGGGACTACAGGGGACTACAGGGTACTACAGGGGACTACAGGGGACTACAGGGGACTACAGGGTACTACAGGGGACAACAGTGGACTACAGGGGACTTGTTGTCAGGATTAGTGTTCAGAGAGGTCTCTGGATAACTCCATGTTAGTTGTGTTGTAGCTGGCTGCGTTGCCTCTAATTGAGGATCCCATTTAAGGGTGCTGCCTTGCCTGCCCACGTGTGTGTGGGTCATTGTTTGTGTGCATGTGAATGCACCTATGTTGCGACTGTAATTTGTTTATTGTTTTGTTGTTAAGTTCGAGCTAATAAAAGTATGTCGAACTATCACTCCTCCGAATCCTGGGTTCTGTCCTCCACGAGCCGTGACACTTGTGTTGTGAGTATGGTTACCCTGCAAAAGGTTGTTTGTCACATGCCTTGTTGACTGAAAGAACAAAGTGACCCAGTGCACCACACCATCACTGTGACCCAGTGCACCACACCATCACTGTGACCCAGCTAGCTAGCTTGATTCCTTCCCCATCCTCGAACACTACAACAGACCAGAAGACTTAGCAGGAAGTAAAGACGCAGGCTAAAGAAGCCACTTAGCTTACACACCAGCCTCTAAACTAGAGTGTTTAACGTGACTTAACGTGACTCAGTGTTTAACGTGACTTATTGTGACGCAATACCAACGCATGAAGTAAAACATATGATCAATAAGAATACGGCAAAAGTCCAACGTTATATGGTCTAAAAAAGTATGTGTCGAACAGGTGTCACACAATGTATGCTATTTTGGGCCGGTCCTTTGTAACGATGGTTGCCTCTCACTTCAGCAGAAGCGGCTAGGGTCTGACTGTCGTAACTTTCCCTCCATGTCGTAAAAGACCTAACCTAAAAGCCCGGGTGTCGACCTCAGAATCAAACTAAAAGAACCCGTTCCTTTGATGGGTTTTTCTTATTTTCCTAAAGGTGTGCTTGCTGCCTTGCATGACGCCCCTAATTTGAAAAGGCTCTTGGTTTCAAAGACAATTAGTTGCAGGAGTAAACGTCTGAAAGATAGGATTGTAAAGGTTAAGCCACGTTAGGCTGTGTAAGAGGCTGTGTCTGAGAGATTTGTCTGATAGTTGAGAGCATGTCAATCCTGAGAGATTAAGAGAGAGAGAGAGAGAGAGAGAGAGAGAGAGAGAGAGAGAGAGAGAGAGAGGTAATCCGGTGTAATGAAGCTGATTGAACATCAGTCCTGAAGTTACAACATTGACTCCTCACTAAAGGTAGTGGAAAGAACCTGAAGACAGAGAGAAGAAAGAGAGAGAGATAGAGGGAGAGAGAGAGAGAGAGAGAGAGAGAGAGAGAGAGAGAGAGAGAGAAACAGAGAGAGAAACAGAGAGAGAAACAGAGAGAGAGAAACAGAGAGAGAGACTCACTTCTTCTGTCCGGTCTGGGTGCCCTGTGCAGCACAGGAGTAATTGCTGATCTGGTTGCCAAAGCGAACTGCCATGGCGATGTCACAGTCGTCCACAGCAACCACAGCCACCTTCTCACCCGAGGGTCCATGGGGGATCCCCAGACGACCAATGTTGGGCTGGAACACAGTCATAGGTCACATGATTATTACAGGAAGTAAAAACAACATACAAGGCTTCCAGCAGAAGTAGGCCCTCGATCCAAAAAATCTGCTACTCTTATGGCAATGATGGGTGAGATGGGCTTGGTGGATATTTGGCGTCACTTACATCCCAGAGAAAAAGATTTGACCTTCATGTCTCAGGTGCATAGCAGTTACTCTAGATTGGATATGTTTAGATATCGGGAAGGGATGTTTACAGGGCTACTGAGTGTAATAAAGAACCAATTACTATATCGGACCATGCTCCAGTTATCCTAAAGTTAAAGGTAGGACCAAGTAAACAGTTTACTTGGTCCTACCTTTACTTGGTCCTACCTCTGCCCTCCCAGAGTGTATAACTATGCTTTGACAGAGGGTGATCCACCTGGGTCACGGTCAGAAGCAGTAATAAGTGTTATTCATAAAGAAAATAAAGACCCAACTCATTGCATATCTTATCGCCCAATCAGCCTCCAATGTGTAGAACTTAAAATCCTGACCTCCATAGTAGCAAACAGAATTCAAAAACATATCCATAAGATTGTTAAACCAGATCAGACAGGTTTTATTAACAACCGACAGGGAGCTGACAATGTCAGAAGAGCCTTGAATCTGCAAACAATTGCAGCCAAAAGAGATGTTCCATCAATGCTTCTCAGCTTAGATGCTGAGAAAGCATTTGACAGGGTTGACTGGACTTTCCTAGAACAGACCCTCAGCTACATGGGCTTTAATAACACATTTGTGAAGTGAATTAAAGTGTTTTATAACAATCCTAGATCTAGAGTTAGAGTAAATAGACTGCTCAGAACTCTTCCCTTTGGGACGGGGCACACGCCAGGGAGACTCCCTATCCCCATCTCTATTTGCACTGAGCATTGAACCACTGTCCGGACTAATAAGAACGAATCCACTCATACAAGGAATATCCGATGAAGGGAGGGACCAACACAAATTACCACTTTTTGCAGACGACATATTATTATTGGAGAACCCCGCTGCCTCTGTCCCTGCCCTCCTACATAGTCTTAACGAGTATAGCGTAGTATCAGGATATAAAGTTAAATACAGATAAATGGGAAGCCATGATGATAACCGGGGATTGGCCTACCCACCTGGATGAGCTGGTCTCTTATAGAAGATCCAAGCTGGGATTCAGATATCTTGGGGTGGTCCTTACGCCAAAAACTACACCATTATTCCACTCAAACTACAATAAATTGGTTACAGAAATTAACAAGGATCTAATTAGATGGGAGGTGCTGCCCCTGTCACTTCCTGGCAGGAGAGAGTCAGTGAGAATGAATGTTCTACCAAGGCTACTGTTTTTATTTCAGTCTCTTACTATTTTAGTTCCACAGTCTACATTTAAGCGGCTAGAAAAACAAACATCAAAATGTATCTGGAAAAACAAGAGACCAAGAATTAGGTTGAAAATATTAAAGGCAACAAAAGAGAAAGGTGGTCTAGGTTTAGCCAATCTAAGACTGTATTACTGGGCGGGGTCCCATGGTGTTTATACTTGCATACTATTGTTTGTACAGATGAACGTGGTACCTTCAGGCGTTTGGAAATTGTTCCCAAGAATGATTTTTCTGAGGCTGATTTCTTTTGATTTTCCCATGATGTCGAGCAAAGAGGCACTGAGTTTGAAGGTAGGTCTTGAAATGCATCCACAGGTACACCTCCAACTGACTTGAATTATCAGAAGCTTCTAAAGCCATGATGTAATTTTCTGGAATTTTCCAAGCTGTTTAAAGGCACAGTCAACTTAGTGTATGTAAACTTCTGACCCACTGGAATTGTGATATAGTGAATTATAAGTGAAATAATCTGTCTGTAAACAATTGTTGGAAGAATGACTTGTGTCATGCACAAAGTAGATGTCCTAACCGACTTGACAAAACTATAGTTTGTTAACATGTAATCTGTGGAGTGGTTGAAAAATGAGTTTTAATGACTTCAACCTAAGTGTCACGTTCGGGTGTGTAGAGAGACCAAGGCGCAGCGTATCGATAGTTCGACATATTTATTCAATGAACTGGCGAACTATACAAAATAACAAATTATAATAATAAAGACACACGTAGCACGACACGAGACAACATACAACAATGAACCACGCCAACGGAGTGGAACACAGACATATAAGTAAGATCCCTAATTAGAGGTAATGCATAGCAGCTGCCTCTAATTAGGGATCCCACACACACAACACCACACAGACGTAGAAATAATAGATCTGCCAGACTCTGACCATAGAAATATAGAGAAGCAAAGCTTCTCTATGGCCAGAGCCTGACAGTACCCCCCCCCAAAGGCGCGGACTCCCGGCCGCAAGAAAAATAAACACAAAAACATGAGGGAAGGGTCAGGGAGGGAAAAACATCAAACATAACCCATCGCCGGTGGCGGTTCCGGCCCAGGCGAAGTGGATGTCTTCCTCCTCATTTCTACTTGGCCCGGACTGGGCACTGGTGTGGTAGGCGACTCAGGCCATTTAAAGGGGCAACCCACCGGTCCTGGAAATGACCATGGTGGGGCAAAAGGCTCAGGCCATGGAGCGGGGCAAATAACCGGGCCAGGACTGGGCACCGGTGTGGCAGGCGACTCCGGCCATATAAAGGGGCAACCCACCGGTCCTGGTAACAACAATGGTGGGGAAAAAATCTCAGGCCATGGAGCGGGGCAAATAACCGGGCCAGGACTGAGCACCGGTGTGGCAGGCGACTCCGGCCATATAAAGGGGCAACCCACCGGTCCTTTAAATAACAATGGTGGGGAAAAAAGTTCAGGCCATGGAGCGGGGCAAATAACCGGGCCAGGACTGAGCACCGGTGTGGCAGGCGACTCCGGCCATATAATTATCACGGGAGGCTCCGGGCTGTCGAGCGTCACGGGAGGCTCCGGGCTGTCGAGCGTCACGGGAGGCTCCGGGCTGTCGAGCGTCACGGGAGGCTCCGGGCTGTCGAGCGTCACGGGAGGCTCCGGGCTGTCGAGCGTCACGGGAGGCTCCGGGCTGTCGAGCGTCACGGGAGGCTCCGGCCTGTCGACCGTCACGGGAGGCTCCGTCACGGGAGGCTCCGGGCTGTCGACCGTCACGGGAGGCTCCGGGCTGTCGACCGTCACGGGAGGCTCCGGGCTGTCGACCGTCACGGGAGGCTCCGGGCTGTCGACCGTCACGGGAGGCTCCGGGCTGTCGACCATCACGAGAGGCTCCGGGCTGTCGACCATCACAGGAGTCTCCGGGCTGTCGACTATCACGGGAGTCTCCGGGCTGATGAGGCGCACCGACGGTCTGGTGCGTGTAGCCGGCACTGGAGGTACCTGGCTGGGCACACGCACTGGAGGTCGAGTGCGGGGAGTCGGCACGGGACGTACCAGACTGGAGAGGCGCACTGGAGGCTTGGTGCGTGGAGCCGGTACTGGAGGAACCTGGCTGGGCACACGCACTGGAGGTCGAGTGCGGGGAGTCGGCACGGGACGTACCAGACTGGAGAGGCGCACTGGAGGCCTGGTGCGTGGAGCCGGTACTGGAGGAACCTGGCTGGGCACACGCACTGGAGGTCGAGTGCGGGGAGTCGGCACGGGACGTACCGGACTGGAGAAGCGCACTGGAGGCCTGGTGCGTGGAGCCGGCACTGGAGGAACCTGGCTGGGCACACACACTGGAGGTCGAGTGCGGGGAGTCGGCACGGGACGTACCGGACTAGAGACGCGCACTGGAAGCCTGATGCGTGGAGTCGGCACATGTGGCACAGGACTAATAACACGCACCTCAGGGCTAGTGCGGGGAACAGGCACAGGACGTACCTGACTGGAGACGCGCACTGGTAGCCTGGTGCGTGGAGTCGGCTCATGTGGCACAGGACTAATAACACGCACCTCAGGGCTAGTGCGGGGAACAGGCACAGGACGTACCTGACTGGAGACGCGCACTGGAAGCCTGGTGCGTGGAGTCGGCACATGTGGCACAGGACTAATAACACGCACCTCAGGGCTAGTGCGAGGAGCAGGCACATGACGTACCGTACTGGAGAGGCGCACTGGAGGCCTGGTGCATGGAGTCGGCACTGATGGCACCGGACTGGTGACACGCACCTCAGGGCGAGTGCGAGGAACAGGCACATGACGTACCGGACTGGAGAGGCGCACTGGAGTGTAGCAGACGGCCGGACCCAGACTGGGCACCGGTGGAGCGGACTGCTCTGGCACTGGAGTAGAGCAGACGGCCGGACCCCGACTGGGCACCGGTAAAGCGGACTGCTCTTTCACGGGATTGGAGTAGGCGACTGGACACGGATAATTCCACTCCGACATTTCCTGTTCAACTTCCTCCGCTATCTCCCACATCTCCTCCAAAACGTCTCCAAAATGTCTCTCCAAATACTCCTCTTCTTCTGCACTTTGTGCCCCCCATTTATATTTAGGGCACAGTGTATCCCACATGGAGAGTGGTACTGGCGCGTCCTCCTCCTTGCCAGACCATCCCCATAGCCCCCCCCCGAAATTTTCCTGGGGTTGACTACGGGCTCCATTTCCTCTATAACGCCGCTGTCTTCCTCTCTTCCTCTCCGTTTCTCCAGATTTTCGCTGCTTGGTCGGGTGGTGGTTCATTCTGTCACGTTCGGGTGTGTAGAGAGACCAAGGCGCAGCGTATCGATAGTTCGACATATTTATTCAATGAACTGGCGAACTATACAAAATAACAAATTATAATAATAAAGACACACGTAGCACGACACGAGACAACATACAACAATGAACCACGCCAACGGAGTGGAACACAGACATATAAGTAAGATCCCTAATTAGAGGTAATGCATAGCAGCTGCCTCTAATTAGGGATCCCACACACACAACACCACACAGACGTAGAAATAATAGATCTGCCAGACTCTGACCATAGAAATATAGAGAAGCAAAGCTTCTCTATGGCCAGAGCCTGACACTAAGTGTATGTAAACCTCCGACTTCAACTGTACATCAATAATAGAGGAATGATGAAGTTACCCTTCTTTGAAAATAATTTTTTACTCATTCTTTACTGTTTGGGTACAGTTTGCATTCTAAAGAATTTCCCCTGGCCCGTTGTACAGCCAGTTCTGGCGCCGGTGGTATGGGAGTTAGACACGGATATTGCGCAGGCGTTACGGGCGGAGCCCTCCCCTCCCGAATGTCGGGAAGCCTTGTATGTTGTTTTTACAATAACTAACTACAGATCACAATGCAGATGAACAGTGAAGAACTTGCCCCTACAATAACTAACTACAGATCACAATGCAGATGACTACAGAGTTTACTGACTGGGCTAGAGGAGAGGGGGAGAATGAGACAGAAAGAAAAAGAGATAGCGGGGCAGACAGACTGTGTATGGTAGGGCAGACAGACTGCGTATGGTAGGGCAGACAGACTGCGTATGGTAGGGCAGACAGACTGCGTATGGTAGGGCAGACAGACTGCGTATGGTAGGGCAGACAGACTGTGTATGGTAGGGCAGACAGACTGTGTATGGTAGGGCAGACAGACTGCGTATGGTAGGGCAGACAGACTGCGTATGGTAGGGCAGACAGACTGCGTATGGTAGGGCAGACAGACTGCGTATGGTAGGGCAGACAGACTGCGTATGGTAGGGCAGACAGACTGTGTATGGTAGGGCAGACAGACTGTGTATGGTAGGGCAGACAGACTGTGTATGGTAGGGCAGACAGACTGTGTATGGTAGGGCAGACAGACTGCGTATGGTAGGGCAGACAGACTGTGTATGGTAGGGCAGACAGACTGTGGGAGGAAAGAAATACAGAAATAGAGAGGGAGTTAAAATAGAAAGAAGTGGAAAGAGAGTGTGAGCGAGACAGAGAAACAGAGAGCAGTCCCAGGGTGGCACAGTTACCACAGAGAAACAGAGAGCGGTCCCAGGGTGGCACAGTTACCACAGAGAAACAGAGAGCAGTCCCAGGGTGGCACAGTTGCCAGGACACTTCCTATTTTCCACATAAAGACCTATTTAAACTCCTATCTCCCTATGTATTTCTCTAGCAGTCAGTCAC
>CM042421.1:22783400-22788367 GCA_023634145.1 Thymallus thymallus | reverse complement strand
ACTCACTCTCCTGCTTAGCAGAAGACCTTCTCTCACTGTCACACGCACTCACTCTCCTGCTTAGCAGAAGACCTTCTCTCACTGTCACACGCACTCACTCTCCTGCTTAGCAGAAGACCTTCTCTCACTGTCACACGCACTCACTCTCCTGCTTAGCAGAAGACCTTCTCTCACTGTCACACGCACTCACTCTCCTGCTTAGCAGAAGACCTTCTCTCACTGTCACACGCACTCACTCTCCTGCTTAGCAGAAGACCTTCTCTCACTGTCACACGCACTCACTCTCCTGCTTAGCAGAAGACCTTCTCTCACTGTCACACGCACTCACTCTCCTGCTTAGCAGAAGACCTTCTCTCACTCTCCTGCTTAGCAGAAGACCTTCTCTCACTCTCCTGCTTAGCAGAAGACCTTCTCTCACTCTCCTGCTTAGCAGAAGACCTTCTCTCACTGTCACACGCACTCACTCTCCTGCTTAGCAGAAGACCTTCTCTCACTGTCACACGCACTCACTCTCCTGCTTAGCAGAAGACCTTCTCTCACTGTCACACGCACTCACTCTCCTGCTTAGCAGAAGACCTTCTCTCACTGTCACACGCACTCACTCTCCTGCTTAGCAGAAGACCTTCTCTCACTGTCACACGCACTCACTCTCCTGCTTAGCAGAAGACCTTCTCTCACTGTCACACGCACTCACTCTCCTGCTTAGCAGAAGACCTTCTCTCACTGTCACACGCACTCACTCTCCTGCTTAGCAGAAGACCTTCTCTCACTGTCACACGCACTCACTCTCCTGCTTAGCAGAAGACCTTCTCTCACTGTCACACGCACTCACTCTCCTGCTTAGCAGAAGACCTTCTCTCACTGTCACACGCACTCACTCTCCTGCTTAGCAGAAGACCTTCTCTCACTGTCACACGCACTCACTCTCCTGCTTAGCAGAAGACCTTCTCTCACTGTCACACGCACTCACTCTCCTGCTTAGCATAAGACCTTCTCTCACTGTCACACGCACTCACTCTCCTGCTTAGCAGAAGACCTTCTCTCACTGTCACACGCACTCACTCTCCTGCTTAGCAGAAGACCTTCTCTCACTGTCACACGCACTCACTCTCCTGCTTAGCAGAAGACCTTCTCTCACTCTCCTGCTTAGCAGAAGACCTTCTCTCACTCTCCTGCTTAGCAGAAGACCTTCTCTCACTCTCCTGCTTAGCAGAAGACCTTCTCTCACTGTCACACGCACTCACTCTCCTGCTTAGCAGAAGACCTTCTCTCACTGTCACACGCACTCACTCTCCTGCTTAGCAGAAGACCTTCTCTCACTGTCACACGCACTCACTCTCCTGCTTAGCAGAAGACCTTCTCTCACTGTCACACGCACTCACTCTCCTGCTTAGCAGAAGACCTTCTCTCACTGTCACACGCACTCACTCTCCTGCTTAGCAGAAGACCTTCTCTCACTGTCACACGCACTCACTCTCCTGCTTAGCAGAAGACCTTCTCTCACTGTCACACGCACTCACTCTCCTGCTTAGCAGAAGACCTTTCTCTCACTGTCACACGCACTCACTCTCCTGCTTAGCAGAAGACCTTCTCTCACTGTCACACGCACTCACTCTCCTGCTTAGCAGAAGACCTTCTCTCACTGTCACACGCACTCACTCTCCTGCTTAGCAGAAGACCTTCTCTCACTGTCACACGCACTCACTCTCCTGCTTAGCAGAAGACCTTCTCTCACTGTCACACGCACTCACTCTCCTGCTTAGCAGAAGACCTTCTCTCACTCTCCTGCTTAGCAGAAGACCTTCTCTCACTGTCACACGCACTCACTCTCCTGCTTAGCAGAAGACCTTCTCTCACTGTCACACGCACTCACTCTCCTGCTTAGCAGAAGACCTTCTCTCACTGTCACACGCACTCACTCTCCTGCTTAGCAGAAGACCTTCTCTCACTGTCACACGCACTCACTCTCCTGCTTAGCAGAAGACCTTCTCTCACTGTCACACGCACTCACTCTCCTGCTTAGCAGAAGACCTTCTCTCACTGTCACACGCACTCACTCTCCTGCTTAGCAGAAGACCTTCTCTCACTGTCACACGCACTCACTCTCCTGCTTAGCAGAAGACCTTCTCACACTCTCCTGCTTAGCAGAAGACCTTCTCACACTCTCCTGCTTAGCAGAAGACCTTCTCTCACTCTCCTGCTTAGCAGAAGACCTTCTCTCACTGTCACACGCACTCACTCTCCTGCTTAGCAGAAGACCTTCTCTCACTGTCACACGCACTCACTCTCCTGCTTAGCAGAAGACCTTCTCTCACTGTCACACGCACTCACTCTCCTGCTTAGCAGAAGACCTTCTCACACTCTCCTGCTTAGCAGAAGACCTTCTCACACTCTCCTGCTTAGCAGAAGACCTTCTCTCACTGTCACACGCACTCACTCTCCTGCTTAGCAGAAGACCTTCTCTCACTGTCACACGCACTCACTCTCCTGCTTAGCAGAAGACCTTCTCTCACTGTCACACGCACTCACTCTCCTGCTTAGCAGAAGACCTTCTCTCACTGTCACACGCACTCACTCTCCTGCTTAGCAGAAGACCTCCTCTCACTGTCACACGCACTCACTCTCCTGCTTAGCAGAAGACCTTCTCTCACTGTCACACGCACTCACTCTCCTGCTTAGCAGAAGACCTTCTCACACTCTCCTGCTTAGCAGAAGACCTTCTCACACTCTCCTGCTTAGCAGAAGACCTTCTCACACTCTCCGTGTCAGCCTAGCTGTATGATTAATGAGACCAGGGGTGAAGACACTCCATCGGCACGCAGAGTGACGCGCCAACACACACCCACACACACACTCACTTAAACCCCACTCTATACTTGGCTTGGCCTCTCTTAGATAGACAGATAGATAGATAGATACTTTATTGATCCCCCGGGGGGAAATTTCATTGTCAAGCAGCTACAACAAAACACAGGGCAGGTGCAAAATGCCACAACGAAAGTACACAAAAGACAGATACACGGTACATGATACATAGAGCGGCAGTATGAAAAAGTATAAAAATACAAGATATCTGGAGTGCAAAACAAAAAGCTATAAAAGGACATAGCATAGTATGAGTGGTTGGCTGAATATGAACACTGGTGGATGTTGGATGGTTAACTATACTATACAGGTCGATGGCAGAGAAATACTTAAATAGCTAAAAGTGCGTATGATATAAGTGAGGGTAAAATAGTTTACTTAATATACAGTCTGGTTAAATGAACAGGTAAGTGAATATTTTGCATGGTTAAATTAGCTGTACAGGTAAATATACAGTTACTAATATGCGTTCCTGAGTGAATGGCTACGTAAGTTCAGTCCAAGAATGACTTACAATATTGCACGTGATATGATATAACAACTGTACATGAATATGTATATACAGTCCTGAATTAATAAATAAATAAGTCCTGAGTGAATGAGTGATTACAGACCAGAGTTACTCACGATGGATGGATGCATAATTGTTAAACTAGGTCCTAACACCCCAACAGTTCCAGGTCTATGTTGCCGACGGCAACACAGGGCGGCGCCAATCTCAATTTACGCATTGGCAGTAACACACATTCAGCGGCAGTGAATTCGGAAAGAGTTGAGTGTGTGTATGTGTGTGTTTGTGCCCAGGGGGACCGTGAGGGCTGTGTTTGGGCAGGTACAATATAATATCCTCTTAACAGTTACCTTTAGAACAGAAACACAAATACATCATTGAGCTCAGGTGCATCCTGTTTCCATTGATCATGTTTCTACAACTTGATTGGAGAGAACCTGTGGTAAATTCAATTGATTGGATATGATTTGGAAGGCACACACGTGTCTATATACAGTGCATTCAGAAGTATTCAGACCCCTTGACTTTTTCCACATTTTGTTACGTTACAGCCTTATTCTAACATGTATTAAATAATGACGGGTTGACAACAAAGCTGGAGGTTGGGGCTGGAGAAATGTAGCCAATCTCCAATGCAGACTGCCCCTTTAAAAATGCCTATGATGGTTCTTCACCTCTGAACCACTTTGCTGAGTTGAGTGGTGGTGACAGCAGGCTACTGTATTACCACAACAGACTTTCTTCAACAGAAGCTAGTAGTTAGTAAAACCACACAGAGTGGAGGATCTGTAGTCAGTAGTCCTCAGCCATGCAGGTGTTTTATCACTGGAGTGTGTCATTACATGGTGTGTTCTAGAGACAGAATGAGAGAGAGAGAGAGAGAGAGAGAGAGAGAGAGAGAGAGAGAGAGAGAGAGAGGGGAGAGAGAGAGAGAGAGAGAGAGAGAGAGAGAGAGAGAGGGGAGAGAGAGAGAGAGAGAGAGAGAGAGAGAGAGAGAGAGAGAGAGAGAGAGAGAGAGAGAGAGAGAGAGAGAGAGAGAGAGAGAGAGAGAGAGAGAGAGAGAGAGAGAGAGAGAGAGAGAGAGAGAGAGAGAGAGAGGAGTGGAACAGATGCAGGTCCAGATGTGGTATATGGAGGTCCCACACTGAATGGTGGAGGGTCTGCAGCAGCTGTGCTCGAAACTCACTTCACACTGAAATCCCACTCGGCGGTCCAGGATAGAGGTCCGATATGTCTGACGTATTGACGTATGAGCTGGGTACATTACCATTTACCCAGCATATACACACACACACACACACACACACACACACACACACTTCCCCAAAACAGCTTCAATACATACAGTAGACATTTGACTAAGTCCTGTGTGAAATACTGTTGCCCTTTGTATGGAATGGGGGTTTCAGTGACCGTCAGACAGTTAGATCTGTATGTATGGGAGAAATGTTTTCAGCAGAGGTCCAGTTGCAGGTTTCTGACCCCTGGGAGTCTCCAGTTTACCCCCTGTCCCTCTCTCTTCATCCCCCTCTTTCTTTCTCTCTCTCTGGGGTGTTGATACATTTCTGCTGTTCGACTCCTAGCTCGTCTC
>CM042421.1:22755900-22778400 GCA_023634145.1 Thymallus thymallus | reverse complement strand
GACCAACACAGGCAGAGATGTCGACCAACACAGGTAGAGATGTCGACCAACACAGGTAGAGATGTCGACCAACACAGGCAGAGCTGTCGACCAACAGGCAGAGATGTCGACCAACACAGACAGAGATGTCGACCAACACAGGCAGAGATGTCGACCAACACAGGCAGAGATGTCGACCAACACAGGCAGAGATGTTGACCAACAGACAGAGATGTTGACCAACAGACAGAGATGTCGACCAACAGACAGAGATGTCGACCAACACAGACAGAGATGTCGACCAACACAGGTTTAATGTGTGAGCATTGTGCTTTCAGTGAAGGAAAATGTAGCTACAGTGAAATGAATGAGAATCAAATGGAAACCTACGGCAAGAAGTGAAGCAACTCTGTTAAAGAATGGAGTCTGTAAAGACATGCAAACCTGTGAGACACTTGACAACATGTTGGATAACATAGAACCACCGCAAGACAAGACCAGACTAGAGCCAGACCAGAGACCAGACTAGAGCCAGACCAGAGACCAGACTAGAGCCAGACCAGAGACCAGACTAGAGCCAGACCAGAGACCAGACTAGAGCAGGACCAGAGACCAGACTAGAGCCCGACTAACCCCAAGACTAGTACTACCACCAGTACTAGAGCTAAGACACTAGAGGCCATGCTACTGTACCTCCTTGTGTGTCAGCTCCAGCCAGGCAGTATAAAGAGGGACCCCCAGCACCCCACTGGACCCCAGCAGGTGCAGGCTGTCCTGGGTAGACCATGGGAGAGAGAGGGGTGTGTTAGATCCATTAAGATCTGCAACTAGTCTGTGTGTGCGTCGGACGACAGCACCAACAGTACATCCTCATATAGATCTCAGTTGCTGGATTATTCTGTATGTTCTCTGCTCAGCACTAAAATGGTCTAAATAAATGTTCCTATACAACTCCAGGTATTATATCAGCTTCTACACTAACATAGTGATCCACAAATATTATCTCCCTACAAAACCAATGGCTATGGCAGATACGACTCCCATTTGAAATATACACAGTTTAAGTAATTAAGATCAGGAGTGCAGCTGTGAGCAGTGAACGGAGCAGTGAACTGTTCTGAGGTGATATCACTGACGATAAACTTTACCTTTCAGCTCTGGAGTAATGTGCGTCAAGACATACCAAAGAATAACTAGCTGGCTTCCTTTAAAACACTCCCCTAAGAGACATAGAGACTGCCTTTAACCTAAAAAAAACATACATTTAACCCCTCAGACATTTAGGGAGCAGCCCCCACACACCCCTACAGTGGTCTCCACCTAGGTGTTGCAACGCACACCCCAGAGTACAGCTATCTGTTGGGGGATTCATCTCACTGTGAGTGAATAGATCATCCTCAGTATCACACTACCCCTCCATCATCTCTCTGCACTGTTTGCATAGAAATGATCCTTCGTAGAGCAGAGGCACACAGAGAAACAGAGACACTGTATCACACTGGCTGTCCTGGATAGAAATGCTCTATAAAACACTATCAGCTCTGTTTGGTTGAGCTAGCATGGCTGAATTAATAACAGAAAGCTGGTGGAAGGTGACAGAGGAAAGAGAGAGAGCAGTCCTGTGAGAATGACCCAGCTGGGAGTCCAGTGGGGTTAGACCTGTTTGTGCAGCCTGGTCCCAGATCTGCTAATAAAGTGTATAGCCAACTCGTATGGTCACTGCCGTGCTACTATTTGTGGTTCTAAGACAGTGGTTCCCAATTAGAGGTGCTAGGATCAATGGAGGTACTTGGCCTATCCACAGGGGGTACTTGAGAAGACTCAATAGACCATAGGCCTACTGATAAAATGCACATGAGGGGGTACTTCAGGGGTACTTCAGGGGTACTCCGGGCAGGGAACCACTGTCCTAAGAGATTAATATTCACTATTAACCGACAACTCTGGTGTTCAGGAAGCACCATGTTCCAACTCCCTCTCCGACCAACTGAGGTGCCAGAAGCTGTTTTCTTTATTACAGCAACCTAACAGCACGGTAAAGACAGTGGGAAGAAAGCATACAAAAAACACTTCAGTGCTCCATTTTCTTGATTTTCCTTGATAGTCACTTGTTGAAGTGTCCTGGGGTTAGGGCTGTTGCGGTGACCGTATTACCACCACACCGGCAGTCTTGAGTCAAGACTGCAGTAAAATTCCATGTGACAGTTGAGTCACGGTAATGTCCTCTTATGCGTTGGTAGAACCCAACGTGCTAACGGCCATCGGTCTGGTACTCAGGGTTCTATTCTCCCTCTAACCACTCTGACATCACATCAAACACTTATCATCAAAACAGTCATGCTTTTAAAACTCACCTCACTGTGATGATCAACAGGTTGAAACTGAGTGGAAAACCTGTTTGTTGTTTCAAAGCCTAACACAACAAAATGGACAGCGCTTTCAAAAGTGATGATTAATTCAAAACATCCATATAGAAATTAGAGCTCTTTTTATAGCTTTTTGAACTCCAGATATCTTGTATTTCTATACTTTTTCATACTGCCGCCCTATGTATCATGTACCATGTATCTGTCTTTTGTGTACTTTCGTTGTGGCATTTTGCACCTGCCCTGTGTTTTGTTGTTGTAGCTGCTTGACAAAGAAATGTCCCCCTCTGTGATCAATAAAGTACCTATCTATCTATCTATCTATCTATCTATCTATCTATCTATCTATCTATCTATCTATCTATCTATCTATCTATCTATCTATCTATCTATCTATCTATCTATCTATCTATCTATCTATCTATCTATCTATCTATCTATCTATCTATCTATCTATCTATCTATCTATCTATCTATCTATCTAGTTAATAGGCTGACACATTACCTTTAGCTACATAATATCATACCACTGTCAGGGTCTGACTGTAGGGATGCCTCTTGGCATCTCTATGTTTGTCTTGTGGGGACTATCAGGGCTTGTGTTCAGGGATGCCTCTAGGCATCTCTATGTTTGTCTTGTGGGGACTATCAGGGCTTGTGTTCAGGGATGCCTCTAGGCATCTCTATGTTTGTCTTGTGGGGACTATCAGGGCTTGTGTTCAGGGATGCCTCTAGGCATCTCTATGTTTGTCTTGTGGGGACTATCAGGGCTTGTGTTCAGGGATGCCTCTAGGCATCTCTATGTTTGTCTTGTGGGGACTATCAGGGCTTGTGTTCAGGGATGCCTCTAGGCATCTCTATGTTTCTTTGTTGGCTATCAACAATTAGAGGCAGCTGCTCTGCGTTGTCTCTAATTGGGGATCCTATTTAAGGTTCGGGCCTTCCCACCATTAGTGTGGATTATTGTTTGTGCTAGTTTATATCAGTTCATGGTTGCTTCCTCTCCTTTTTGTTGTTTTGTAAAAACCAAATAAAGGAATGTCTATCTACTACAGCTATGTGCCTTGGGTCCTGCCTGCCAACCGTGACAGAATAACCCACCAAAACAGGACCATGCAGTGCTGGACAATGGAGGAACTGGTCCCTGAGGAGGAGTACCTCCGTTGCTTAGCTCTGGATCCAGGGCAGCGGTGACGTCGACTGGCTCCACGTCGGCGGTCCAAAAGGCAGACCCAGCGAACAGCCCTGAAGAACCCCCATACAAACTTGGGGGGTGGGGGGGCTATGGGGACTGTCGGAGGGACGAGGAGAGCCCCTGCTGCTACACTCATGGGGGTTCATTGAAGAGCCCCTGCAGCCATGGGAGCAGGAGTACAGTGAGGCATCAGATGAGAACGATGAAGTGCTCCTGTCTCCCAACTCGTGGGGGCTCTTGGATGAGCCCCTGCAGAGCCGGGACCTGCTGAAGAAGGAGGAATACGGAGAAACACTTCGGCCTCTAACAGTGGAAGATCGGCGGCCCCCAGAGGGTTTTAACGACCAGGTCCTGGAGGTACAGGCGAGGTGGTGGAGAGCTTGGCTGGCGCTGAGCCCCCCCCAGCCAGGGAGTAGTTGCCAGCCCGGTACTTCCGGTGCCAGTCTCCCCACCAGACCTCCTGTGCCGGTACCCAGCCCGGTCCCTCCTGTGCCGGTTCTCAGCCCGAAGCTCCCAGTGGTTAGCTGCAGGAACAGGGTTGGCATACAGAGTTTGGGCAGCATATCACCTGTTGTGTAGCAAAAGGATGCATTTTCCTCAAACAGTGGTTGATGGGCGGAGTGAAACAAACCGGAGGGATAGATAGGGCTCCATTCAGATGACATGATTTTTACCCCTGCCTCTGTTCCTGCTCATTTGATAACTTTACATATTAGTAAACACAAGATTTCATTGAGAATAGTCTGATGGGTGAAAATCTGGTCACTTGATGAGAGAACAGCGTGTGCAGCCTGTGGCAAAGAACAGAACGCAAGCTTTCTCAAATCATCAATAGCCTATTAATTGAATCATGCATCCCATATATGTTCTGATTTCTAAGTCATTCTAAGGTTTGTATTATTCACAACTAAAGTTGCCAAAGAACTGTAAATCTAGTGTAAAGGACCTGTTTCAGCTCAACACAGACACTTATTCACACTCGCTCTGGAATGGGAAACATATCCTTTCTATTTATTTAAGTTCAATTATATTCTTCTTACTGTAAAATCATATAATATAAAATACTGGCACAGGACTTATAAGAATATCTTGACTACTATGAACAAGCCTACAGCCTATGACATGCACTAATAAAGACCCACATCTATAAAGGCTATGTTATCAGCATCACCATCAGTCAGAGTTTCGATGCAGCAGTAGATCAGGGCTATTACAGCTAGCTAGGCCTGTCTGTCTCTAGGAATGTGGCTAATAGAGCTAGCTAGGCCTGTCTGTCTCTAGGAATGTGCTATTAGAGCTAGCTAGGCCTGTCTGTCTCTAGGAATGTGGCTAATAGAGCTAGCTAGGCCTGTCTGTCTCTAGGAATGTGGCTAATAGAGCTAGCTAGGCCTGTCTGTGTCTAGGAATGTGGCTAATAGAGCTAGCTAGGCCTGTCTGTCTCTAGGAATGTGGCTAATAGAGCTAGCTAGGCCTGTCTGTCTCTAGGAATGTGGCTATTAGAGCTAGCTAGGCCTGTCTGTCTCTAGGAATGTGGCTAATAGAGCTAGCTAGGCCTGTCTTTCTCTAGGAATGTGGCTAATAGAGCTAGCTAGGCCTGTCTGTCTCTAGGAATGTGGCTAATAGAGCTAGCTAGGCCTGTCTGTCTCTAGGAATGTGGCTATTAGAGCTAGCTAGGCCTGTCTGTCTCTAGGAATGTGGCTAATAGAGCTAGCTAGGCCTGTCTTTCTCTAGGAATGTGGCTAAAAGAGCTAGCTAGGCCTGTCTGTGTCTAGGAATGTGGCTAATAGAGCTAGCTAGGCCTGTCTGTCTCTAGGAATGTGGCTAATAGAGCTAGCTAGGCCTGTCTGTCTCTAGGAATGTGGCTATTAGAGCTAGCTAGGCCTGTCTGTGTCTAGGAATGTGGCTAATAGAGCTAGCTAGGCCTGTCTGTCTCTAGGAATGTGGCTAATAGAGCTAGCTAGGCCTGTCTGTCTCTAGGAATGTGGCTATTAGAGCTAGCTAGGCCTGTCTGTCTCTAGGAATGTGGCTAATAGAGCTAGCTAGGCCTGTCTGTCTCTAGGAATGTGGCTATTAGAGCTAGCTAGGCCTGTCTGTGTCTAGGAATGTGGCTAATAGAGCTAGCTAGGCCTGTCTGTCTCTAGGAATGTGGCTAATAGAGCTAGCTAGGCCTGTCTGTCTCTAGGAATGTGGCTATTAGAGCTAGCTAGGCCTGTCTGTCTCTAGGAATGTGGCTATTACAGCTAGCTAGGCCTGTCTGTCTCTAGGAATGTGGCTATTAGAGCTAGCTAGGCCTGTCTGTCTCTAGGAATGTGGCTATTACAGCTAGCTAGGCCTGTCTGTCTCTAGGAATGTGGCTAATAGAGCTAGCTAGGCCTGTCTGTCTCTAGGAATGTGGCTAATAGAGCTAGCTAGGCCTGTCTGTCTCTAGGAATGTGGCTATTAGAGCTAGCTAGGCCTGTCTGTCTCTAGGAATGTGGCTATTACAGGATGTTATAGTGTAAAGTGTAAACATCATGTCCTCTACAATACACCGTCCAGACCACAGCTATTAGCCCAGATATAGACCCCTTTACAAATAAACACACACATATAGTACACAGACATACACAAATATGCACAAATACAGACACACAAACTTGTCAACCTCTTGTCTGTATTAAACTTTCATTAATCAACATAGTGCCGGAAGTCATCTATCATAAGACAAAGCCTGCCTGTCTGCCACTGGCAGGCTTGATTCAACATGCTTCCTGCCCAGACGATCATCCTTCTGAGAGACGACGTGACATCACTTCCTGCTTCATAATCATCAAAACCTGAACAGTCCAAGAATATCCCTCTCTCTCAGTTTTTCCTGTTTAGCTGTGTGTGTGTGTGTGTGTGTGTGTGTGTGTGACATCACTGCTCCACATCCAAAATAAAGTGGGAATTTCAAAAATGTCTTCTATTGTGTGAAATCTTCAATAGGGACCATCTGTTACCATGGGGACCATCACCCTGCGTGAGTCTAACCCCCCACACACACAACCGTAAATCACCAAGCACAATGCAAGTGTATCTGTTACCATGGGGACCATCACCCTGCGTGAGTCTAACCCCCCACACACACACAACCGTAAATCACTAAGCACAATGCAAGTGTATCTGTTACCATGGTGGCCCAATGCCCCTCATAGCCCATCCCTTTATGGCCTCTGACCTATGGTTTGGGGAGAACGGGGAATGAGTGTGTGCAGCGGCACCCCTACACCCTCGGCTCCTGACCCCATAACTTAGAGCAGACAGTTAGGGGCTGTTTGGGGTGACTGGGCCTCTCCACTCTCATATATGACCAACCCTTAATCTAATCGGTGCCTTGAGAAGCCTTGAGTAGGCCATAAATATCATAGCGTGTGTATAGTGTGTGTATAGTGTGTGTATAGTGTGTGTATAGTGTGTGTATAGTGTGTGTATAGTGTGTGTATAGTGTGTGTATAGTGTGTGTATAGTGTGTGTGATGACACCTTCAGTAGGCCATAAATATCATAGCGTGTGTATAGTGTGTGTATAGTGTGTGTATAGTGTGTGTATAGTGTGTGTATAGTGTGTGTATAGTGTGTGTATAGTGTGTGTATAGCGTGTGTATAGTGTGTGTATAGTGTGTGTATAGTGTGTGTATAGTGTGTGTATAGTGTGTGTATAGTGTGTGTATAGTGTGTGTATAGTGTGTGTATAGTGTGTGTATAGTGTGTGTATAGTGTGTGTGATGACACCTTCAGTAGGCCATAAATATCATAGCGTGTGTCCCAAACGGCACATCGTTCCCTACATAGCACACTACTTTTGACCAGGGTCCATAGAGTGAATGGAATAGATGCCACGTGGAACGCAGACATAGAGAAACTCCAAGGCTCTGATCTACAAATGATAGGTCTTCTGCACTCTTAGAACAAACGGTGCTATCTAGAACCTAAAAGGGTTCTTTGGCTGTCCCCATAGGAGAACCCTTTGGAGAACCCTTTTTGGTTCCAGTTAGTTCCATTTTTGGTTCCAAGTAGGACCATTGTGGGTTCCATATAGAACCATTTCCACAGAGGGTTCTACATGGAACCCAAAATGGTCCTACTTGGAACCAAAAATGGTTCTTTAAAGGGTTCTCCAATGGGGACAGCTGAAGAACCTTTTTTTTTCTAAGAGTGTGAGCTTAGTCTGGCTTTAGTCTGGCCTGGATCCTATGTTGATAGGCCTGGATCCTATGTTGATAGGCCTGGATCCTATGTTGATAGGCCTGGATCCTATGTTGATAGGCCTGGATCCTATGTTGATAGGCCTGGATCCTATGTTGATAGGCCTGGATCCTATGTTGACAGGGAAAATACCAACAGGTTATTATATTGGTTTTTCCTTTCATGGTTTGAATGTGAGTAGCCCTACAGCAGGCCCTACCGGTAATTCTGTTATATTGGTTATTCCTTTCATGGTTTGAATGTGAGTAGCCCTACAGCAGGCCCTACCGGTAATTCTGTTATATTGGTTATTCCTTTCATGGTTTGAATGTGAGTAGCCCTACAGCAGGCCCTACCGGTAATTCTGTTATATTGGTTATTCCTTTCATGGTTTGAATGTGAGTAGCCCTACAGCAGGCCCTACCGGTAATTCTGTTATATTGGTTATTCCTTTCATGGTTTGAATGTGAGTAGCCCTACAGCAGGCCCTACCGGTAATTCTGTTATATTGGTTATTCCTTTCATGGTTTGAATGTGAGTAGCCCTACAGCAGGCCCTACCGGTAATTCTGTTATATTGGTTATTCCTTTCATGGTTTGAATGTGAGTAGCCCTACAGCAGGCCCTACCGGTAATTCTGTTATATTGGTTTTTCCTTTCATGGTTTGAATGTGAGTAGCCCTACAGCAGGCCCTACCGGTAATTCTGTTATATTGGTTATTCCTTTCATGGTTTGAATGTGAGTAGCCCTACAGCAGGCCCTACCGGTAATTCTGTTATATTGGTTATTCCTTTCATGGTTTGAATGTGAGTAGCCCTACAGCAGGCCCTACCGGTAATTCTGTTATATTGGTTATTCCTTTCATGGTTTGAATGTGAGTAGCCCTACAGCAGGCCCTACCGGTAATTCTGTTATATTGGTTATTCCTTTCATGGTTTGAATGTGAGTAGCCCTACAGCAGGCCCTACCGGTAATTCTGTTATATTGGTTATTCCTTTCATGGTTTGAATGTGAGTAGCCCTACAGCAGGCCCTACCGGTAATTCTGTTATATTGGTTTTTCCTTTCATGGTTTGAATGTGAGTAGCCCTACAGCAGGCCCTACCGGTAATTCTGTTATATTGGTTATTCCTTTCATGGTTTGAATGTGAGTAGCCCTACAGCAGGCCCTACCGGTAATTCTGTTATATTGGTTATTCCTTTCATGGTTTGAATGTGAGTAGCCCTACAGCAGGCCCTACCGGTAATTCTGTTATATTGGTTATTCCTTTCATGGTTTGAATGTGAGTAGCCCTACAGCAGGCCCTACCGGTAATTCTGTTATATTGGTTATTCCTTTCATGGTTTGAATGTGAGTAGCCCTACAGCAGGCCCTACCGGTAATTATGTTATATTGGTTTTTCCTTTCATGGTTTGAATGTGAGTAGCCCTACAGCAGGCCCTACCGGTAATTCTGTTATATTGGTTATTCCTTTCATGGTTTGAATGTGAGTAGCCCTACAGCAGGCCCTACCGGTAATTCTGTTATATTGGTATTTCCTTTCATGGTTTGAATGTGAGTAGCCCTACAGCAGGCCCTACCGGTAATTCTGTTATATTGGTTATTCCTTTCATGGTTTGAATGTGAGTAGCCCTACAGCAGGCCCTACCGGTAATTCTGTTATATTGGTATTTCCTTTCATGGTTTGAATGTGAGTAGCCCTACAGCAGGCCCTACCGGTAATTCTGTTATATTGGTTATTCCTTTCATGGTTTGAATGTGAGTAGCCCTACAGCAGGCCCTACCGGTAATTCTGTTATATTGGTTATTCCTTTCATGGTTTGAATGTGAGTAGCCCTACAGCAGGCCCTACCGGTAATTCTGTTATATTGGTTATTCCTTTCATGGTTTGAATGTGAGTAGCCCTACAGCAGGCCCTACCGGTAATTCTGTTATATTGGTTATTCCTTTCATGGTTTGAATGTGAGTAGCCCTACAGCAGGCCCTACCGGTAATTCTGTTATATTGGTTATTCCTTTCATGGTTTGAATGTGAGTAGCCCTACAGCAGGCCCTACCGGTAATTCTGTTATATTGGTTATTCCTTTCATGGTTTGAATGTGAGTAGCCCTACAGCAGGCCCTACCGGTAATTCTGTTATATTGGTTATTCCTTTCATGGTTTGAATGTGAGTAGCCCTACAGCAGGCCCTACCGGTAATTCTGTTATATTGGTTATTCCTTTCATGGTTTGAATGTGAGTAGCCCTACAGCAGGCCCTACCGGTAATTCTGTTATATTGGTTATTCCTTTCATGGTTTGAATGTGAGTAGCCCTACAGCAGGCCCTACCGGTAATTCTGTTATATTGGTTATTCCTTTCATGGTTTGAATGTGAGTAGCCCTACAGCAGGCCCTACCGGTAATTCTGTTATATTGGTTATTCCTTTCATGGTTTGAATGTGAGTAGCCCTACAGCAGGCCCTACCGGTAATTCTGTTATATTGGTTTTTCCTTTCATGGTTTGAATGTGAGTAGCCCTACAGCAGGCCCTACCGGTAATTCTGTTATATTGGTTATTCCTTTCATGGTTTGAATGTGAGTAGCCCTACAGCAGGCCCTACCGGTAATTCTGTTATATTGGTTATTCCTTTCATGGTTTGAATGTGAGTAGCCCTACAGCAGGCCCTACCGGTAATTCTGTTATATTGGTTATTCCTTTCATGGTTTGAATGTGAGTAGCCCTACAGCAGGCCCTACCGGTAATTCTGTTATATTGGTTATTCCTTTCATGGTTTGAATGTGAGTAGCCCTACAGCAGGCCCTACCGGTAATTCTGTTATATTGAGGAAAACACATTACAGATGGAACTTAATTGAGATGACAGAAATGTCTCAACAAAATGAGCAAAGACTATTTAAAGAACCGGATTAGATTCTTAAATAGATCTACAATAATATTAATGACAAAACTGATTCTAATTAATAAATCAAAAGTTAGAAGAGTCTATTAAGGCCACGTTCTTCTCATCGTTGTCCACGACAATATTACAACTTGACCCGAGGACATTCGTTTTAGAAAAGGCCTCCTTTCACTGGCTCTCTCCTCTGCAGCAGGCACACGAGAGGTGAGCAGACGGAACTTGTTTCAGCTGGACATAAGCTATGCTTTTATTGAGTTGCAATTGGCTGACACATAACAAAACCTGCACAGTTCTCATCACCTCACACACAATCAATTAAGAGAGGATGGGTCCAATCGGGTCCAGTCGGTACATACCCGACACAGATCAGAAACAAAAGTCTAGGACCCGCTTGGATCCCCAGTCGGATCTCGGAATTTCGGGTCTATTGGACCAGTGAAGACCTCTGGTGTGTGCACTGTGTGTGTGCTTGTGTGCTCGCCCATGCGGGTGTGTTTGTTTTACGCTGCCGACAGACCACTAGTAGCGTAGAGGCCACAGGTTCAGTCACCGGAGAAACTAAACAGACAAGAAAGAGGAAGGATTTGCTTTAGAAATAAGAAATCTTCCCAGACTGGCAATAGCATGGAAATGAATCTCCCTGTTCCCATGGTGCTACACCCCACAAACACAACACATGGGGACAATGAGAAACCTAGATGTCTCCCAACGTGCTAGGAGGTCGGCTAATCACAAAGCAGTATTTGACGTCTGATACACCAGGGTCAGGAAAGCAGGAAGAAATAAAGAAACCTGTGTCTTTTGTGACAAAAACATATGAGATTATTATAAAGCTTTAACACAAGTCACACGCCTTCTAGTTAACATATGTGTTCCTGGAAACCGGTTGGAAAAGTGTCTAGAAGTTGGCGCTAAGAAACTCTCACGTTCAGAGAAGCATGGTCTATAATATAGCGTTGAGGTAGGAGTTGCCTACCTCAACCTGTATGCAGAGTTGGGTTGGTGTCTGTCTGCTACTGTAGTTCAATGGGCCGAGGCCTTGGAGGTTTGTGGGAAAATAACACACAGCATTGACTGCCATGTAAGTCCGTCTAATATACAACTACCCTTGGGGGTGAATTTGATCCACGATATGAAATAAGCGTTATAATGCTCCTTAACACTGGCTTTTAGAAAATGCCAGCCATGTTTCCCTCGTAATAAAATGAGGATTAACTCAGTCACACACGGATCATAAGGATTAAGATTAATATGCTACTTAAATGTAGTGGCACTTTATTTTGAAAGTCCATAATAAATTAGGTATTAAATATCAACATACTATCAACCAGGTTACCGGAGCGGGTGAACTTGACAGGCATGCAGACTCTTCAACATATGTTGACTGTTTAAATGTACAGCAACAAACTACCCAGACAAGCCAGCGATATAAACAAGGTGTCACAGTGTCTTACCCTGTTGTAGTAGTGCAGCTGGACAGAGTGCCACTGACCGTCACTGACCCCTCCGGGAACAAAGGGATGGACCACGGTCTTAGCCTCTCCTGGAGGAGGGACAGAAAGTGATGGAGAGAGAGGGAAAGACAGAGAGAGGGAGAGAGGAGAGATAGGAAAGATGAAAAAGAGGTTGTGGTTAATAGGAAGTATAAATGTCTCCTATTGTAGTGTCATCGTAGAACATGCATTTTTAAAACAACGTAAGGAAAGATATTTCTCTCCTCCATTCATTCATTAAGTTAAAACATGAAACTCCAACACGAGGAAATAAAAACGCAGCCAGCTTTCACAGTCATCATGAATCAAATTCACTGTAAGAACACAAGGGGTTTCCAACCATTTCAATGGTTCTCATTCACAATGTCTGCAGAGCAACAATCCCAGCAGATTTACCCAGGGCTTTACTGACTGTTTACCAAGGGCAGAGTCCCTCAGGAAGAATTGACCCACTGACTCAACAGTAACGCAACACTGCAGCTGTGTTACACAGAGCCATTAGGACTTTAGTGTGTGTTCATCAGAAAAACTCAATAAGTTCTGCAGTACAAAGTTGCCTTTTCTCGTTGACTGTGCAGTATAAACTCCAGGGCTCTCTATTCATTGGCAATGAGTCACACTCAGCGTAGTGGATTCAACAAGAGCTGTGTTTGTTTGCGTGCATATGTGTGTTTGAGCCAGAGGAAGCAGTGACCCATCCTCTGTTCATATGTGTGTTTGAGCCAGAGGAAGCAGTGACCCATCCTCTGTTCATATGTGTGTTTGAGCCAGAGGAAGCAGTGACCCATCCTCTGTTCATATGTGTGTTTGGGCCAGAGGAAGCAGTGACCCATCCTCTGTTCATATGTGTGTTTGGGCCAGAGGAAGCAGTGACCCATCCTCTGTTCATATGTGTGTTTGGGCCAGAGGAAGCAGTGACCCATCCTCTGTTCATATGTGTGTTTGGGCCAGAGGAAGCAGTGACCCATCCTCTGTTCATGAGTGTGTGTGAGCCAGAGGAAGCAGTGACCCATCCTCTGTTCATATGTGTGTTTGGGCCAGAGGAAGCAGTGACCCATCCTCTGTTCATATGTGTGTTTGGGCCAGAGGAAGCAGTGACCCATCCTCTGTTCATGAGTGTGTGTGAGCGGGGCTGAGCAGGGCTGAGGTATAAGTAGGTCTTTATGGCTTGGTAAGTGTCTATACCCTCATGAATCAGTCTTCCAAGGCTCTGTTACCACAGTAAAACACTCATCCCTTTCACACAGCATAGCCACACAATGGAGAGAACACATTCTAATGAAATGCTGTAACTGTCTGTTTAACACTGGTCAAGGAGTTCAGCTGATAAGAGTATTTACCAAACGGTTTATGAAAGCCATATTAATGATATCCAAGCGGAGTTGATTAATCAAGCTATCAGCTACTGTTGATACAAGCAACTTGTAAGTCATTTTCCAGCTCTATGTGTGAACATGAGGACACACACACTGCCGTCCTCTCATGACTAGTTGTACTGTGGACAGACACACTGCCGTCCTCTCATGACTAGTTGTACTGTGGACAGACACACTGCCGTCCTCTCATGACTAGTTGTACTGTGGACAGACACACTGCCGTCCTCTCATGACTAGTTGTACTGTGGACAGACACACTGCCGTCCTCTCATGACTAGTTGTACTGTGGACACACACACTGCCGTCCTCTCACCTGCAGAGAAGGTGAGCTGGATCTGTTCCTCGATAATTTCCAAGGCGATAAAGTCGTGTTTCTCGTTGAATCTTCCATTGTACAGCAGCAGGGCGTTCCTCTCTCTGGTGGCAAACCTGGGGATTTCATTAGCGTTTACAGTATCTGTCACTGAGTCTGTGTATCTAAACACAAACTGACAGATAAGATACATTATACTGTATATACAAAAGTATGTGAACACCCCTTCAAATTAGTGGATTTGGCTATTTCAGCCAGGAGCAACAACAGCTCAGCCGCAAAGTGGTAGGCCACATAAGCTCACAGAACACCAACGCAGAGTCAGCACATGAACTGTTTGTCGGGAGCTTCATGAAATGGTGTCCATGGCCGAGCAGCTGCAGACAAGCCTAAGATCACCATGCACAATGCCAAGCGTCAGCTGGAGTCTGGAGCAGTGGAAACGCGTTCTCTGGAGTGATGAATCACGCTTCACCATCTGGTAGTCCAATGAACGAATCTGGGTTTGGCAGATGCCAGGAGAACACTACCTGCCCCAATGCATAGGGCCAACTGTAAAGTTTGGTGGAGGAGGAATAATGGTCTGGGGCTGTTTTAAGGTTCAGGCTCCTTAGTTCCAGTGAAGGGAAATCTTAACGCTACAGCATACAATGACATTCTAGATGATTCTGTGCTTCCAACTTTGTAGCAACAGTTTGGCGAAGGCCCTTTCCTGTTTCAGCATGACAATGCCCACATGCAAAAAGCGAGGTCCATACAGAATGGTTTGTCGAGATCGGTGTGGAAGCACTTGACTGGCCTGCACAGAGCCCTGACCTCAACCCCATCGAACACCTTTGGGATGAGTTGGAACACAGACTGCGAGCCAGGCATAATTGCCCAACATCATTGCCCGACCTCATTTTCCAACATCTAGTGGAAAGCCTTCCCAGCAAATGGGGGGACCGACTCCAAATGAATGCCCATGATTTTGGAATAAGATCTTCGACGAGCAGGTGTCCACATACTTTTGGTCATGTAGTGTAGATGAGAGGTGGATTTGGGGTTGGAGAGGTTTGTAAGGAAAGAGTGAGAAATTCCTGATGAAGAAAAGAGGAAGAGAGACTTAAAGGACAATAAGGAAGTGGACGTAAGACCAGTGGTCTAGAGACAGGAAGGAGGAAGTAGATGCCCTGCCCTGGTGGCCTGTCTCCCTGTTAACCCCTGCCATAGTGTTTGGGTGTGTTTTATTTTTATTGAACCTTTATTTAACTAGGCAATTCAGTTAAGAACAAATTCTTATTTACAATGACTGCCTACCTACAGGGTCAGAACCTGGAGAACATTAGGGTTAAGTGCCTTGCTCAAGGACACAACGACAGGTTTTTCACCTTGCTGGCTCAGGTATTCGAACCAGTGACCATTCGGGTACTGGCCCAACGCTTTAACCGCTAGGCTGCCTGCCGCCGTGTGTGTGTGTCTGCCTGCGTGTGTTCTACGAAGGGCACAGAGGGCATAAGAGTCAGACAACAGATGCCAGCAGGGCAGTGGGAGGTGCGGAGGGGCAGGAAGACACAGCCGATAAAAGAAAACATCGATAAGAGTGCTTCATCACAGGCCGCTTCCTGTTTTCACCCCGTTCTACCGCTTCTCACCGACACACACTCTGCTTTTCACATCAACACCCCTTTTATGATCCTCACCCCACCTAGACGTTGAAATGGGACTAGAAACAGATCTGACACAATATTTACACTACTGTGCACATAGAGCTGCCACATAAAATGAAGTTTCCTATAGTTTATGGGCCGGGAATATGGTGTCATTTGAGAGACAGACCCTATGTGTTCTTGACTAACGGGGTTATGAAAGGTGTAACAGCTCATTGTTCTTGACTAACGGGGTTATGAAAGGTGTAACAGCTCATTGTTCTTGACTAACGGGGTTATGAAAGGTGTAACAGCTCATTGTTCTTGACTAACGGGGTTATGAAAGGTGTAACAGCTCATTGTGCTTGACTAACGGGGTTATGAAAGGTGTAACAGCTCATTGTTCTTGACTAACGGGGTTATGAAAGGTGTAACAGCTCATTGTTCTTGACTAACGGGGTTATGAAAGGTGTAACAGCTCATTTACCTTGACTAACGGGGTTATGAAAGGTGTAACAGCTCATTGTTCTTGACTAACGGGGTTATGAAAGGTGTAACAGCTCATTGTTCTTGACTAACGGGGTTATGAAAGGTGTAACAGCTCATTTACCTTGACTAACGGGGTTATGAAAGGTATAACAGCTCATTGTTCTTGACTAACGGGGTTATGAAAGGTGTAACAGCTCATTTACCTTGACTAACGGGGTTATGAAAGGTGTAACAGCTCATTGTTCTTGACTAACGGGGTTATGAAAGGTGTAACAGCTCATTTACCTTGACTAACGGGGTTATGAAAGGTGTAACAGCTCATTGTTCTTGACTAACGGGGTTATGAAAGGTATAACAGCTCATTGTTCTTGTCTAACGGGGTTATGAAAGGTGTAACAGCTCATTGTTCTTGACTAATGGGGTTATGAAAGGTGTAACAGCTCATTTACCTTGACTAACGGGGTTATGAAAGGTGTAACAGCTCATTTACCTTGACTAACGGGGTTATGAAAGGTGTAACAGCTCATTGTTCTTGACTAACGGGGTTATGAAAGGTATAACAGCTCATTGTTCTTGTCTAACGGGGTTATGAAAGGTGTAACAGCTCATTGTTCTTGACTAACGGGGTTATGAAAGGTGTAACAGCTCATTTACCTTGACTAACGGGGTTATGAAAGGTGTAACAGCTCATTGTTCTTGTCTAACGGGGTTATGAAAGGTGTAACAGCTCATTGTTCTTGACTAACTGGGTTATGAAAGGTATAACAGCTCATTGTTCTTGTCTAACGGGGTTATGAAAGGTGTAACAGCTCATTGTTCTTGACTAACGGGGTTATGAAAGGTGTAACAGCTCATTGTTCTTGACTAACGGGGTTATGAAAGGTATAACAGCTCATTGTTCTTGACTAACGGGGTTATGAAAGGTGTAACAGCTCATTTACCTTGACTAACGGGGTTATGAAAGGTGTAACAGCTCATTGTTCTTGACTAACGGGGTTATGAAAGGTGTAACAGCTCATTTACCTTGACTAACGGGGTTATGAAAGGTGTAACAGCTCATTGTTCTTGACTAACGGGGTTATGAAAGGTATAACAGCTCATTGTTCTTGTCTAACGGGGTTATGAAAGGTGTAACAGCTCATTGTTCTTGACTAATGGGGTTATGAAAGGTGTAACAGCTCATTTACCTTGACTAACGGGGTTATGAAAGGTGTAACAGCTCATTTACCTTGACTAACGGGGTTATGAAAGGTGTAACAGCTCATTGTTCTTGACTAACGGGGTTATGAAAGGTATAACAGCTCATTGTTCTTGTCTAACGGGGTTATGAAAGGTGTAACAGCTCATTGTTCTTGACTAACGGGGTTATGAAAGGTGTAACAGCTCATTTACCTTGACTAACGGGGTTATGAAAGGTGTAACAGCTCATTGTTCTTGTCTAACGGGGTTATGAAAGGTGTAACAGCTCATTGTTCTTGACTAACTGGGTTATGAAAGGTATAACAGCTCATTTACCTTGACTAACGGGGTTATGAAAGGTGTAACAGCTCATTGTTCTTGACTAACGGGGTTATGAAAGGTGTAACAGCTCATTGTTCTTGACTAACTGGGTTATGAAAGGTGTAACAGCTCATTTACCTTGACTAACGGGGTTATGAAAGGTGTAACAGCTCATTGTTCTTGACTAACGGGGTTATGAAAGGTATAACAGCTCATTGTTCTTGTCTAACGGGGTTATGAAAGGTGTAACAGCTCATTGTTCTTGTCTAACGGGGTTATGAAAGGTGTAACAGCTCATTTACCTTGACTAACGGGGTTATGAAAGGTGTAACAGCTCATTGTTCTTGAGAATAGTGCAATAACGGAGAGAGACAGAGAAGGAGAGAGAGAGTCGATGGTTTCCAAGTACTCACATGAATGAGACAGTAAAGTGAAACCTCTGTCGTAGTCCCCTGAAGGTGATGAAGGACTGACCAGGGAAGGACCTGGTGGTCATCTCACAGTAAGGCTTCTCGTACTCTCCCGGTGGACACTGGCACATGAACCCCCCCACCAGCAGGTTCACACATTTCCCGCCGTTCTTACACACGCCCGGGACACACCGCCCTGACCGGGCGTTCACCTCACAGTGATCACCTAGGGAGAGAGGGGAGGCGGGAGATTTTAGAGTACGGTTTAAGAGATATATACAGCAGGTCAGACACACGAAAAGTCATATTTATAGACTACATTCCCATTTCTGAGAGGCAGATGTCACTGTTTCCATATTGCTCTGCTGAATGGTTCTCATGGAGGATCTATTACCAATAATAATACAAATGTTTTATTGTCACATACACCGGATGGGTACAGTGAAATGTGTTCTACAGGGTCAGCCATACTAATACGGTGCCCCAGGAACAAATGAGAGTTACAGACACTAACTACTGGTCTGGACATCACATCACCACCACAGATACACAGCTCAGTTTCCCACAGACAGACTATCTGTCTATGAGACCACAGGAAACTGTCTGACTGGCTAAAGTTTGCAGGCCAGAGTGGGACAGCCAAGGTATATTCCTGATTCCTCCACTGACAGAATCCCATGGCTCTGACTGGTACTCCATCTTGGAGTCCATCAGTTTCCTTATCTTAGATGGCCGCCAACCATCGCCGTCAACTCCAGCTCCAGTGTTGTGTCAACCATAATCTGAGATCTGTCTGGGGCAGGGAGGGGGGCAGGTATGCGCAGGATGCCGGAATATCAGATCGCGGACCCTGTCTGGACTCTGTCTGTACCCTGTCTGGACCCTGTCTGGACCCTGTCTGGACCCTGTCTGTACCCTGTCTGGACCCTGTCTGGACCCTGTCTGTACCCTGTCTGGACCCTGTCTGGACCCTGTCTGGACTCTGTCTGTACCCTGTCTGGACCCTGTCTGGACCCTGTCTGGACCCTGTCTGTATCCTGTCTGGACCCTGTCTGGACCCTGTCTGGACCCTGTCTGTATCCTGTCTGGACCCTGTCTGGACCCTGTCTGGACCCTGTCTGTATCCTGTCTGGACCCTGTCTGGACCCTGTCTGTACCCTGTCTGGACCCTGTCTGGACCCTGTCTGTATCCTGTCTGGACCCTGTCTGGACCCTGTCTGTATCCTGTCTGGACCCTGTCTGGACCCTGTCTGTATCCTGTCTGGACCCTGTCTGGACCCTGTCTGGACCCTGTCTGTATCCTGTCTGGACCCTGTCTGGACCCTGTCTGTATCCTGTCTGGACCCTGTCTGGACCCTGTCTGGACCCTGTCTGGACCCTGTCTGTATCCTGTCTGGACCCTGTCTGGACCCTGTCTGTATCCTGTCTGGACCCTGTCTGGACCCTGTCTGTATCCTGTCTGGACCCTGTCTGGACCCTGTCTGGACCCTGTCTGTATCCTGTCTGGACCCTGTCTGGACCCTGTCTGGACCCTGTCTGTACCCTGTCTGGACCCTGTCTGGACCCTGTCTGTACCCTGTCTGGACCCTGTCTGGACCCTGTCTGTACCCTGTCTGGACCCTGTCTGGATCCTGTCTGGACCCTGTCTGTACCCTGTCTGGACCCTGTCTGGACCCTGTCTGGACCCTGTCTGGATCCTGTCTGAACCCTGGTAATGACGCTTCTCTCTGCAGTATAATCCCTTTTTCTGAGGAGAATTAGGAGGATCTGTTTCCCTATAATGTGGAAACCCAAGGCTGACACAGTAGGCCCGGCTGTCATCGGACACATAATGGCTCCTGACTAGCTGAGGTTGAACTGTGACCTTCAAAGACTAGGCCCCCCATTGGAGGAGAGGAGGGGTGGAATAATCAGGTAATAACAGCTGATAAGGAAGTGGAGGAGGGACAGAGAGATGGAGAGGTGGGGATGTTATAACAGTCTACCGGGCCCCATTGTAGGGACAGAGAGAGAGATGGAGAGGTGGGGATGTTATAACAGTCTACCGGGCCCCATTGTAGGGACAGAGAGAGAGATGGAGAGGTGGGGATGTTATAACAGTCTACCGGGCCCCATTGTAGGGACAGAGAGATGGAGAGGTGGGGATGTTATAACAGTCTACCGGGCCCCATTGTAGGGACAGAGAGAGAGATGGAGAGGTGGGGATGTTATAACAGTCTACCGGGCCCCATTGCAGGGACAGAGAGAGAGATGGAGAGGTGGGGATGTTATAACAGTCTACCGGGCCCCATTGTAGGGACAGAGAGAGAGATGGAGAGGTGGGGATGTTATAACAGTCTACCGGGCCCCATTGTAGGGACAGAGAGATGGAAAGGTGGGGATGTTATAACAGTCTACCGGGCCCCATTGTAGGGACAGAGAGAGAGATGGAGAGGTGGGGATGTTATAACAGTCTACCGGGCCCCATTGTAGGGACAGAGAGATGGAGAGGTGGGGAATCACTATCAGATGAAAGCTCCCGTTCAGCTGACCTGCAAACTCCAGAATAAAAAAGTCCTGAGTGCATCTGATAGCTCCAACCCTCGACCATCTCTCATAGACACAAAGACATAGGGTTAGGAGTAGGGCTTCCTATAGAGTGTACCTGGGGCTGCCAGCTAGACAGCATTCCAACCTCATCACACCACATGCTTTCCCATTTAGTAAAGGGTGTTGATCTGCAGCCTACCAGACAGTACCTACATATCATTTACAGATCTTAAAGGCGTAGTAGAGTATTAGCCTGGTCCCAGATCTGTTTGTGCAACTACAATGGCTATTTTCACACCATTGGCAAGGCCACACAACAGCTCCAAGAACTGACTAGCAAAGGATAACACAGTATAGAAACAACTCATTCACCAGTGAAGTCTTCCTGACACTCGCAGGTATAGCCTCCCTCTCGGCTGCGACACTTTGCGTTGTTCCTACAGGGTCCTGAGTAGCAGAGGTCTATCTCCGTCTCGCAGTAGTCCCCGGTAAAGCCTGCAGGACAGCGGCAGCGCAGACCGTTGATGGGGTGGATGGGCCGGAACAGCACCGTGTCGGAGGAGATGAAGGGCGGGGAACTGTCAAACTTCAGCACAGACACACACTTCATATAGTTCTCACACGGCTCCCTCAGGCAGATGTTGTCGTCGAAGGGAAGCACCTGGAATGGATATGATTAATTAGGAAATCCAGAAAATGAAATGGCCAACAGGGATTGCTGGTTTTCGGTACTTCCTTCGAATCAATGGCTGACTTAGATCGGGTTGTGATCATTAGGTCACACCGTAGCTAAACATTTCAAAACAACAACAAAGATTTATTATTGGACAAGTTCAGATAGTACCTTCCAGTTTCTGATAATTTTCTTAAATTTCGTGCCAACTGTACATGACCCAGTTCTACAGGAGTGTCTATGGGGTAGGTAGGGATCATTCCAAGAACCTGTTGTGATGATATTAGTCGCAGCAGGGTGCGGTTGAGGTAGACCTGCTCCTGCAGCTCCTCTGAGGGGAAGTACCTCCCCGGGGGACCGCCTGGCTGCAGCGCAGAGAAAGTCACGTTGAGGATGGCGCCACGCACGTCTGTGTCGCTCTGGATATTGAACACAAAGACGGCCTGGCGGCTGGTGGAGAGTAGAGAACCTTATGAAGTACTGTAGAAGTAACAGAATGGCTACATGGACCTCCATGGAGTAGAAGCTAGGGTCACAACATTTCAACATCTTTCCCCAAAATTCCCAGGTTAGACAGAAATCCTGGTTGGATTATTATTCCTTCCTGATACCGAGAATCTTCCAACCAGGTTTCTGCAACCCTTAGTAGGACTAGACAAAGTACCTGGTGGAGAGCACGGCTGCCACGCCCTCCAGGAAGAGGGACAGCAGAGGGGACAGGAAGCGCTCCTGAGACATGTTCTCCAGGCGCACCGTGATGCTGTTGGTCAACATGTCGTCTGTAATTATGGTGACACGCAGGGTGCACAGGGCTGTGACCCGATGGATACCATCTGGGGAGGGGAGGGGAGGGGAGGGGAGGGGAGAGAGGCTAGGGTTAATTGGATATACTACAGAGCAGAGCAACCGTTCAAATGTGGATCAGAACTACTGTGCATAATTGAAGCCATGAAGATTTGTAAAGATTTGTTTATGATTTTCTAGAATATAGAAGTGATTATCATCTAAGTGGATTTATTGCAGAGCAGAAGTAGTTCAACCACAGTTCAACCACAGTTCAACCACATTAAACACATGAAGAGTTTAACTTGGTTGAATAGTTAATGAATGAGAACATTTTGTTATAACTGACCCCATCAAAGACATTACAGTTTTTCTCAGTCGCTTTGGTGAATTTCTTAGATCAAAATTGCATTTCTTGATACTATTTGTACAAATTCCAAACCATCAGTCCCTTGTTCACATCATTAAAGCAACGTCTTATTCCTTTGTACATATTGTAATTGATAATGAACAAGTGTCAGCTTGTTTCCACATGTTCAACTGCTCATGTCATGTTGATCAACATATAGTAGCTGGTTCTCTGTTGAATAGTTTTACACATTTCTATTAGACCTTTTGTACAACAACGTGAAGGAATGTAAAGTGTTAGTTCAACCAACAAT
>CM042421.1:22708400-22753400 GCA_023634145.1 Thymallus thymallus | reverse complement strand
CTCTCTCTCACACACACCCCCACACTCTCTCTCTCTCACACACACATACACATCCAAACCCACACACCCAAACTCTCTCTCTCACACACACACACCCACACACCCAAACTCTCTCTCTCACACACACACACCCACACACCCAAACTCTCTCTCTCACACACACACACCCACACACCCAGTCTCACTCTCACACCCAAACCCACACACCCAGTCTCTCTCTCACACCCAAACCCACACACCCAGTCTCACTCTCACACCCAAACCCACACACCCAGTCTCACTCTCACACCCAAACCCACACACCCAGTCTCACTCTCACACCCAAACCCACACACCCAGTCTCACTCTCACACCCAAACCCACACACCCAGTCTCACTCTCACACCCAAACCCACACACCCAGTCTCACTCTCACACCCAAACCCACACACCCAGTCTCTCTCTCACACCCAAACCCACACACCCAGTCTCACTCTCACACCCAAACCCACACACCCAGTCTCACTCTCACACCCAAACCCACACACCCAGTCTCTCTCTCACACACACTCCCACACTCTCTCTCTCTCACACACACATACACATCCAAACCCACACACCCAAACTCTCTCTCTCACACACACACACCCACACACCCAAACTCTCTCTCTCACACACACACACCCACACACCCAAACTCTCTCTCTCACACACACACACCCACACACCCAAACTCTCTCTCTCACACATCCAAACCCACACACCCAAACTCTCTCTCTCACACACACACACCCACACACCCAAACTCTCTCTCTCACACACACACACCCACACACCCAAACTCTCTCACACACACACGTGCACACGCGCACAGGCACACACACACACACACACACCCACACACCCAAACTCTCTCACACACACACGTGCACACGCGCACACGCACACACACACACACACACACACAAAGTCATAATACAGGAGCCAGGTGTAAGAGGCTCCAGTCACCTGTTCAGTGTTATCATTCAGCAGCAGGTCTACTGTATTGGCCATTAAGTATTTATTTATATTTAACCTTTATTTAACCAGGCAAGTCAGTTAAGAACAAATTCTTATTTACAATGTCAGCCTACCTACAGGGTCAGAACCTGGAGAACATTAGGGTTAAGTCCTACCTACAGGGTCAGCCCCTGGAGAACATTAGGGTTAAGTCCTACCTACAGGGTCAGCCCCTGGAGAACATTAGGGTTAAGTACTACCTACAGGGTCAGAACCTGGAGAACATTAGGGTTAAGTCCTACCTACAGGGTCAGAACCTGGAGAACATTAGGGTTAAGTCCTACCTACAGGGTCAGAACCTGGAGAACATTAGGGTTAAGTCCTACCTACAGGGTCAGAACCTGGAGAACATTAGGGTTAAGGCCTACCTACAGGGTCAGAACCTGGAGAACATTGTTAAATACAGGGAGTTTTACAGTGACACCTTTTTCCATTAACAGGGGAGAACAAGGTTAAATACAGGGAGTTTTACAGTGACACCTTTTTCCATTAACAGGGGAGAACAAGGTTAAATACAGGGAGTTTTACAGTGACACCTTTTTCCATTAACAGGGGAGAACAAGGTTAAATACAGGGAGTTTTACAGTGACACCTTTTTCCATTAACAGGGGAGAACAAGGTTAAATACAGGGAGTTTTACAGTGACACCTTTTTCCATTAACAGGGGAGAACAAGGTTAAATACAGGGAGTTTTACAACAGTGAGACCTTTTTCCATTAACAGGGGAGAACAAGGTTAAATACAGGGAGTTTTACAGCAGTGAGACCTTTTTCCATTAACAGGGGAGAACAAGGTTAAATACAGGGAGTTTTACAGCAGTGACACCTTTTTCCATTAACAGGGGAGAACAAGGTTAAATACAGGGAGTTTTACAGCAGTGACACCTTTTTCCATTAACAGGGGAGAACAAGGTTAAATACAGGGAGTTTTACAGTGACACCTTTTTCCATTAACAGGGGAGAACAAGGTTAAATACAGGGAGTTTTACAGTGACACCTTTTTCCATTAACAGGGGAGAACAAGGTTAAATACAGGGGGTTTTACAGCAGTGAGACCTTTTTCCATTAACAGGGGAGAACAAGGTTAAATACAGGGAGTTTTACAGCAGTGAGACCTTTTTCCATTAACAGGGGAGAACAAGGTTAAATACAGGGAGTTTTACAGTGAGACCTTTTTCCATTAACAGGGGAGAACAAGGTTAAATACAGGGAGTTTTACAGTGACACCTTTTTCCATTAACAGGGGAGAACAAGGTTAAATACAGGGAGTTTTACAGTGACACCTTTTTCCATTAACAGGGGAGAACAAGGTTAAATACAGGGAGTTTTACAGCAGTGACACCTTTTTCCATTAACAGGGGAGAACAAGGTTAAATACAGGGAGTTTTACAGCAGTGACACCTTTTTCCATTAACAGGGGAGAACAAGGTTAAATACAGGGAGTTTTACAGTGACACCTTTTTCCATTAACAGGGGAGAACAAGGTTAAATACAGGGAGTTTTACAGCAGTGACACCTTTTTCCATTAACAGGGGAGAACAAGGTTAAATACAGGGAGTTTTACAGTGACACCTCTCTTTCCCGTGGCATCCCAAGAGAGATTGTGAGAGAGAGAGATATGCTATTTATTTCCTCCCAGCTGTTCTATTCAGGATCAATGAGAGGGCAACACACACACACACACACACACACACACACACACACACACACACACACACACATATATACACACACACACACACACACACACACACACACACACACAGGGTGTCCCTGGGCAGATCACAGCCAGTCATCCCAGGGTATGTTACATTGGGACACCATGGAAACAGGATCTCTCTGAGGTAAACAGGACAACAGAGAGACATGGGGGAACACAGGACCCAACCCATATTTAAGACACCACACACTACATTACAAAGATGCCGTTTACAAGTTTATTTCAGTGTGTCAAAATGAAATACCCTGATGAAGGTCTACTGAGTCTGGAACCTTGGTGTGTGTTACAGTTACGATAAGCCAAGCATTTATGAACTAGTAATAACCAATAAGATGACATGGGACTGATATCCTAGTGGTAAAGTAAAGAAACAACGTCACAGCGTATCATCTCTGCTGAGCTGTATGAACCATAGACATGATGATGGTGTTTATGGGATGAATAGACACAGATCTAGTCTCCCTATCCTAACCATGACTCACCTTAGATCAGTGTCTAGCAGCATCTTCTTTATGTGGGAGGAGGCTGTTAACAGACTGTGAGACAGTGATAAGAACAGCCAGCCATCTTAACTATGATGGAGCTGGACACTGGGACACTGGGACACTGGGACACTGGGACACTGGGACACTGGGACATTCCACCAAGGTCCCCAGCTGTCACAGTGAGTGATTCTGGAGATGGATGACACTGCTGTCACTATCTATCTGTGGTCTGTGACTGGCAGTGTGGTCATCATGGTGTGGCGTAAATTTAGGAAGCATGTTTAAATGTTATTAACTGAACAATCCTCATAGAAACAGCAGGTGAAGCAGAGCACAACGCTGGTGGCCACCCACTCCATCCACCCACTCCATCCACCCACTCCATCCACCCACCCACTCCATCCACCCACCCACTCCATCCACCCACCCACTCCATCCACCCACCCACTCCATCCACCCACTCCATCCACCCACCCACTCCATCCACCCACTCCATCCACCCACTCCATCCACCCACTCCATCCACCCACCCACTCCATCCATCCACCCACTCCATCCACCCACTCCATCCACCCACTCCATCCACCCACCCACTCCATCCACCCACTCCATCCACCCACTCCATCCACCCACTCCATCCACCCACCCACTCCATCCACCCACTCCATCCACCCACTCCATCCACCCACTCCATCCACCCACTCCATCCACCCACCACCCACCCACTCCATCCACCCACTCCATCCACCCACTCCATCCACCCACTCCATCCACCCACCCACTCCATCCACCCACTCCATCCACCCACTCCATCCAACAACCACAGCAGTGTTTTCACAGATAACGGAAGAAGCAGAGGGTGGTAAAACAAACGACAGACATCTCATCTGTACGACAGTCAACAGGTTCCACCCGTGTGAGACTGAGGGGGGATTCAGACCCCCCCTACAGCAGGAAGAGAATGGTATGTTCCGCTCCTAAATCACTATGAGGGGAAAGAGAAAGGACAACCCCTGCATTCCAACCAATCACAGTGGACATGTGATTATTTAAATCATTATGGCATTTACCAGGCAAATAGGATGGTAATACGAGGAATAGTGTTAAATCCCTGAAGAAAGACAACAATTATTACAACAGACATACTAGAAGGCAAGTCATTGTAAAGTTTTACAACAGACATACTAGAAGGCTCTTTTTTTTCTTCTTTTACTGGCAACCACGTTTTATTGTGCAATAACATTTTAAAGGTACAGCGACCAATGAAAACCAGTGAAGATTGAGCCCTATTTTGCAGGTACTGATAAAACACCACAAAGCGACCAACCAATCCCTTTCTCTCTCCGAACATTCAAATATTTGAATCACAGCAATGATTCCAAACCGACTGTCCCTCGACCAATCGTTGTCTAGAGTGATATCAGCTCCCCCCTTCCCTGTGACACACCTAACCGTCCCTGGCCTATCAGGTACAGAGCAAACAAACAGGCTGTTTGACTGTAGAGCCAATCCCACAGTTACACTAACAGTTTGGCTATCTCAACAATCTGTTGAAGAAAGGGTCTCTCTCTCTCTTCTCTCTCTCTCTTCTCTCTCTCTCTCTCTCTATCTCTCTCTCAGACACACACACAGTGAAACTTTTCCCCATAAGAACTTGGTAACTAACCGTTGTGTCCTGGGTCCAGTAGAAGACTGGGATGTAGGATCACATATCAGCAGCCTACAGACATGCTGCCAGACATCCTGCTGTCTGTGTGACAGTACGAAGAAGAGGGCAAATCACCTGTTCTCTCACCATCTCTACCATAACGACCATTATATCCTACAGACTGACAGAACGGAAGAACCACCATACTATAATTAACTACAACTACAACTATGCATGACATGAGTTGGTTGATTAGGGAAATGAATGGATGACATGAGGAAGTGGAGGGAAGGTTTTTAGATGCACTGTATATTATGCGAGTGTGGGGAGGAGAGGAATGGAGAGCAGGAAACAATGAAATTGTAGCTGACAGAGACTGGGAATGACTGGGGTCTCCCTGAGACAGACAGACATCTCTGGAACCCACATCAATCACGTCTCCACACACAAACCCACACAACTGGAACCCACATCAATCACGTCTCCACACACAAACCCACACAACAGGAACCCACATCAATCACGTCTCCACACACAAACCCACACAACTGGAACCCACATCAATCACGTCTCCACACACAAACCCACACATCTGGAACCCACATCAATCACGTCTCCACACACAAACCCACACAACTGGAACCCACATCAATCACGTCTCCACACACAAACCCACACAACTGGAACCCACATCAATCACGTCTCCACACACAAACCCATACAACAGGAACCCACATCAATCACGTCTCCACACACAAACCCACACAACTGGAACCCACATCAATCACGTCTCCACACACAAACCCACACAACTACCATAGGCATCAATCAGGGAAGGACAGGAGATACTGACACCACAGTAAATCATTTTAATACCATTATCAACTATCACTAACATAACTTTAACATCTCTGTTGACAACTATCACTAATATAACTTTAACATCTCTGTTGACAACTATCACTAATATAACTTTAACATCTCTGTTGACAACTATCACTAATATAACTTTAACATCTCTGTTGACAACTATCACTAATATAACTTTAACATCTCTGTTGACAACTATCACTAATATAACTTTAACATCTCTGTTGACAACTATCACTAACATAACTTTAACATCTCTGTTGACAACTATCACTAACATAACTTTAACATCTCTGTTGACAACTATCACTAATATAACTTTAACATCTCTGTTGACAACTATCACTAATATAACTTTAACATCTCTGTTGACAACTATCACTAACATAACTTTAACATCTCTGTTGACAACTATCACTAATATAACTTTAACATCTCTGTTGACAACTATCACTAATATAACTTTAACATCTCTGTTGACAACTATCACTAACATAACTTTAACATCTCTGTTGACAACTATCACTAACATAACTTTAACATCTCTGTTGACATACAACTGGGATGTGACTTTATCATGATAGCATGATGGTGTTTAAATATAGGCAACTTGTCAGGCACAGGTAGGAGGCCATGTTCCAGGATCAATGGTTAACTCTACAGGAATGTGCAGAGTGACTGGGTTCACGAGAAACACTGGCAGGTTTATAGATCACAGACCTGAAGTTAGACAACTAGAAAGAGCTCATCTATCAGTCCACTCTTAAATTAAATAAAGAATGCTCACATTCCAGATGGCACCCTTGTATCTATAGTGCACTAACTAGGGAATATGGTCCCATTTGGGACACCTCCACTGGCAGTCCATTCAAGTGAAGGAAGAGATATCTTAGCTCATCCCTTCCTCCTCCCCTGTCATTCTCTCTCTCTCTCTCTCTCTCTATCCCTCCCTCTCTCTCTCTATCCCTCCCTCTCTCTCTCTATCCCTCCCTCTCTCTCTATCCCTCCCTCTCTCTATCCCTCCCTCTCTCTCTCTCTATCCCTCTCTCTCTCTCTCTATCCCTCCCTCTCTCTCTCTATCCCTCTCTCTCTCTCTCTCTCTCTCTCTCTCTCTCTCTATCCCTCCCTCTCTCTCTCTCTATCCCTCTCTCTCTCTCTCTATCCCTCCCTCTCTCTCTCTCTATCCCTCCCTCTCTCTCTATCCCTCCCTCTCTCTATCCCTCCCTCTCTCTCTCTATCCCTCCCTCTCTCTCTATCCCTCCCTCTCTCTCTCTATCCTTCCCTCTCTCTCTATCCCTCCCTCTCTCTCTCTATCCCTCCCTCTCTCTCTATCCCTCCCTCTCTCTATCCCTCCCTCTCTCTCTATCCCTCCCTCTCTCTTCACCCATCACTGTCTCACTATCTTCATCGGTCTCTGTCCGTCAGTATCAGTCTCATCCCTGTCTGTCCAGCAGGCACGGTGGACTCTTCACCCAGAACCCTTTATCTAACTGGATTAGTGTTTATGTACGTCTGGCCGCAGCTTTGATCTGCTCTGGCCTGGAGACAGACACACAGACTTTATAGTGCTGGAGACAGACACACAGACTTTATAGTGCTGGAGACAGACAGACACACGGACCGTTCCCTTTATAGTGCACTACATTTGACCAGGGCCCCAAGGGATCTAAGACACTGCATCTCAGTGCTAGAGGAGTCACTACAGACAACCTGGTTCAGTGGTCTAAGACACTGCATCTCAGTGCTAGAGGAGTCACTACAGACAACCTGGTTCAGTGGTCTAAGACACTGCATCTCAGTGCTAGAGGCATCACTACAGACAACCTGGTTCAGTGGTCTAAGACACTGCATCTCAGTGCTAGAGGAGTCACTACAGACAACCTGGTTCAGTGGTCTAAGACACTGCATCTCAGTGCTAGAGGAGTCACTACAGACAACCTGGTTCAGTGGTCTAAGACACTGCATCTCAGTGCTAGAGGAGTCACTACAGACAACCTGGTTCAGTGGTCTAAGACACTGCATCTCAGTGCTAGAGGAGTCACTACAGACAACCTGGTTCAGTGGTCTAAGACACTGCATCTCAGTGCTAGAGGAGTCACTACAGACAACCTGGTTCAGTGGTCTAAGACACTGCATCTCAGTGCTAGAGGAGTCACTACAGACAACCTGGTTCAGTGGTCTAAGACACTGCATCTCAGTGTTAGAGGAGTCACTACAGACAACCTGGTTCAGTGGTCTAAGACACTGCATCTCAGTGCTAGAGGAGTCACTACAGACAACCTGGTTCAGTGGTCTAAGACACTGCATCTCAGTGCTAGAGGAGTCACTACAGACAACCTGGTTCAGTGGTCTAAGACACTGCATCTCAGTGCTAGAGGCTTCACTACAGACAACCTGGTTCAGTGGTCTAAGCCCAAGAGCTGACCGAAAGATCCTCATAGAAGTCTCTAAGAACCCCTGAAGAAGCCTCTGCTCTCAAAAAAGAATATCAAGACAACTGACTTTTGCCAGACAACACCTGGGTAAAGTCAGTTGTGTCTTGATATTATTTTTTGAGAGCAGAGGCTTCTTCCTTCCTGACCTCCCATGTAGGCCAAGTTTGTGCAGTCTCTTTCTGACAGTGTACCCATGCACTTCAACATTGATTGTGGCAAGAGAGGCCTGTAGATCCCTTGATGTTACCCTGGGGTTCTTAGAGACTTCTATGAGCATCTTTCAGTCAGCTCTTGGGCTGACTTTGGTGGGACGACCTGTCCTAGGTAGTTTGGTGGGACGACCTGTCCTAGGTAGTTTGCCAGTGGTCTGGAATTTTCGTGGGACAGTGGAATGACATACTTCAAATTGCTTGGAAATGGATTTGTAACTCCTCCCAGACTCATGGGCATCAATAATCTTTCTTCTGAGGGCCTCGGTAGGTCTTTTGATCTTTGAATGATGTGTTACCACACACCCATATGGTTAAGACCAAACCAGACCAATGTTCTTATCTTTATGGAAGGCTGGACCCTCCTAAGTTTCTCTCTAATGTTTTCTAATCATTTGCACTTGTTTTGGTACATAATTCTAATATTAGAAATGTTATGTGATGGTAAAGGTAGGGCTGTACTAACTTTATGTGATGGTAAAGGTAGGGATGTACTAACTTTATGTGATGGTAAAGGTAGGGGTGTACTAACTTTATGTGATGGTAAAGGTAGGGATGTACTAACTTTATGTGATGGTAAAGGTAGGGGTGTACTAACTTTATGTGATGGTAAAGGTAGGGATGTACTAACTTTATGTGATGGTAAAGATAGGGGTGTACTAACTTTATGTGATGGTTAAGATAGGGATGTACTAACTTTATGTGATGGTAAAGGTAGGGATGTACTAACTTTATGTGATGGTAAAGATAGGGATGTACTAACTTTATGTGATGGTAAAGGTAGGGGTGTACTAACTTTATGTGATGGTAAAGGTAGGGGTGTACTAACTTTATGTGATGGTTAAGATAGGGATGTACTAACTTTATGTGATGGTAAAGGTAGGGATGTACTAACTTTATGTGATGGTAAAGATAGGGATGTACTAACTTTATGTGATGGTAAAGATAGGGGTGTACTAACTTTATGTGATGGTTAAGATAGGGATGTACTAACTTTATGTGATGGTAAAGGTAGGGATGTACTAACTTTATGTGATGGTAAAGATAGGGATGTACTAACTTTATGTGATGGTAAAGATAGGGGTGTACTAACTTTATGTGATGGTAAAGGTAGGGATGTACTAACTTTATGTGATGGTAAAGGTAGGGCTGTAATAACTTTATGTGATGGTGAAGGTAGGGGTGTACTAACTTTATGTGATGGTAAAGGTAGGGATGTAAAGGTAGGGGTGTACTAACTTTATGTGATGGTAAAGGTAGGGATGTACTAACTTTATGTGATGGTAAAGATAGGGGTGTACTAACTTTATGTGATGGTTAAGATAGGGATGTACTAACTTTATGTGATGGTAAAGGTAGGGATGTACTAACTTTATGTGATGGTAAAGATAGGGATGTACTAACTTTATGTGATGGTAAAGGTAGGGATGTACTAACTTTATGTGATGGTAAAGATAGGGGTGTACTAACTTTATGTGATGGTTAAGATAGGGATGTACTAACTTTATGTGATGGTAAAGGTAGGGATGTACTAACTTTATGTGATGGTAAAGATAGGGATGTACTAACTTTATGTGATGGTAAAGATAGGGGTGTACTAACTTTATGTGATGGTTAAGATAGGGATGTACTAACTTTATGTGATGGTAAAGGTAGGGATGTACTAACTTTATGTGATGGTAAAGATAGGGATGTACTAACTTTATGTGATGGTAAAGATAGGGGTGTACTAACTTTATGTGATGGTAAAGGTAGGGATGTACTAACTTTATGTGATGGTAAAGGTAGGGCTGTAATAACTTTATGTGATGGTGAAGGTAGGGGTGTACTAACTTTATGTGATGGTAAAGGTAGGGATGTACTAACTGTATGTGATGGTAAAGGTAGGGGTGTACTAACTGTATGTGATGGTAAAGGTAGGGCTGTACTAACTTTATGTGATGGTAAAGGTAGGGATGTACTAAATTTATGTGATGGTAAAGGTAGGGGTGTACTACCTTTATGTGATGGTAAAGGTAGGGGTGTACTAACTTTATGTGATGGTAAAGGTAGGGGTGTACTAACTGTATGTGATGGTAAAGATAGGGGTGTACTAACTTTATGTGATGGTAAAGCTAGGGGTGTACTAACTTTATGTGATGGTAAAGGTAGGGATGTACTAACTGTATGTGATGGTAAAGGTAGGGGTGTACTAACTTTATGTGATGGTAAAGGTAGGGATGTACTAACTGTATGTGATGGTAAAGGTAGGGCTGTACTAACTTTATGTGATGTAAAGGTAGGGGTGTACTAACTTTATGTGATGGTAAAGGTAGGGCTGTACTAACTTTATGTGATGGTAAAGGTAGGGGTGTACTAACTTTATGTGATGGTAAAGGTAGGGGTGTACTAACTGTATGTGATGGTAAAGGTAGGGGTGTACTAACTTTATGTGATGGTAAAGGTAGGGGTGTACTAACTTTATGTGATGGTAAAGGTAGGGGTGTACTAACTTTATGTGATGGTAAAGGTAGGGGTGTACTAACTTTATGTGATGGTAAAGGTAGGGGTGTACTAACTTTATGTGATGGTAAAGGTAGGGATGTACTAACTTTATGTGATGGTAAAGATAGGGGTGTACTAACTTTATGTGATGGTTAAGATAGGGATGTACTAACTTTATGTGATGGTAAAGGTAGGGATGTACTAACTTTATGTGATGGTAAAGATAGGGATGTACTAACTGTATGTGATGGTAAAGGTAGGGGTGTACTAACTTTATGTGATGGTAAAGGTAGGGGTGTACTAACTGTATGTGATGGTAAAGGTAGGGGTGTACTAACTTTATGTGATGGTAAAGGTAGGGGTGTACTAACTGTATGTGATGGTAAAGGTAGGGGTGTACTAACTTTATGTGATGGTAAAGCTAGGGGTGTACTAACTTTATGTGATGGTAAAGGTAGGGATGTACTAACTGTATGTGATGGTAAAGGTAGGGGTGTACTAACTTTATGTGATGGTAAAGGTAGGGATGTACTAACTGTATGTGATGGTAAAGGTAGGGCTGTACTAACTTTGTGACGTAAAGGTAGGGGTGTACTAACTTTATGTGATGGTAAAGGTAGGGATGTACTAACTTTATGTGATGGTAAAGGTAGGGATGTACTAACTTTATGTGATGGTAAAGGTAGGGGTGTACTAACTTTATGTGATGGTAAAGGTAGGGATGTACTAACTTTATGTGATGGTAAAGGTAGGGGTGTACTAACTTTATGTGATGGTAAAGGTAGGGGTGTACTAACTTTATGTGATGGTAAAGGTAGGGATGTACTAACTTTATGTGATGGTAAAGGTAGGGCTGTACTAACTTTATGTGATGGTAAAGATAGGATGTACTAACTTTATGTGATGGTAAAGGTAGGGGTGTACTAACTTTTTCCCCATAAGGAAAAGGCATTGTTGTTTATTTTAACTGCATAACATTTTTGGTGTGATTTGTTAAATTGGGTAACCTTTATCTGTCAATAGTGTTGAAGTGAAGATTACATATCCATCTGTCCAGATATGTCAAATAAAAGATAACTTTCCAGGGGGTGAACTTACTTTTTCACATGACTGTATATATATATATATATATATATATATATATATATTGTAATTTGTTTCCCAGTTTCATGATATTCAATTGGTAGTTACAGTCTTGTCCCATCTCTGCAACTCCCGTACGGACTTGGTGTGAGGGCTTGGTTGTGGTAAGGCCTCTTACTCCCACCTAGGGGAGGAGAGAGGCACACAACCAAGCTCTCACACATTATTAGGGAGATGATCATCCCCAATCAGCAATCAGAGACAGCTGTATAGCGTTGTCTCTGATTGGGGATAGTATTTAGACTCCACACACAGCCACCTGTGTGTGGATCATTGTTCCTGCTTGTCTGCACTGCCTGTAGCCAGCAAGTAAGTCACTGTGTTTTTGTTTATAATAGATTATTATTTCACTCTCCTTTGTTATTTTGAATGCTTCGAGAGGACATCTCATTTAAAATAAAAAGGATGACACTTCACCAGCGCTCCGTCTACCGTCCCATTAATCCAAACTGTGACAGAATGATCCACCACCCTGGGACGCAGCGAGAGAAGACAGTGGTAGACATCCTCTACGATATGGGGAAATTATCGAAAGAGGATGTCTACCATTATCATGCGGTGGAGGAAGGCTGGGGTCCGGAGCAGCCGAGGCGCCGGAGACGGAGGACACGTCACCGGGCTAGGTTTGAGGACCAGCCTGGAGCCCAGAAAACCCCTCAAACGGATTTTGGGGGGGGGCTATGGGGGTGGTCGGGGATCGAGGGAGAAGAGCCCCGACCACTGCACTCGTGGGGGTTCCAGGAGGAGCCCCTACAGCCGTGGGAACGGGAGTACAGAGAGGAGTCGGAGGAAGACGACGACGATGTGCTTCTGTTCCCTCACTCGTGGGGGTTCCCGGAGGAACCCTCACAGGATGGGGATTGGCGGTGGAGTAGGCACGACAGGGACAGTCGTGCTCCAGCGCCAGTTCCCAGTCCGGTGCCTCCAGCGCCGGTCCAGAGTCGGAGGAGGAGGAGACCGACTCAGCGCACCAAACCATCGGTGCGCAACGCTAGCCCGGTGAGTCCCGTACCAGCTAAACGCACCAACCCAACGGTGCGTTTCCCCAGCCCGGTACGGCCCGCGCCTGCTCCACGCACCAGCCCCATGGTGCGTGTCTCCAGCCCGGAGCGACCCGTGCCAGCTAGACGCACCGACCCAACGGTGCGTTTCCCCAGCCAGGTACAGCCCGTTCCAGCTACTCGCACCAGACCAGTGGTGCGTTCCCCCAGCCCGGTACGGTCTGTGCCTGCTCCTCGCACCCAACCTAGGGTGCGTTTCCCCAGCCCGGCGCGACCCGAGCCAGCTCAACGCACCGACCCAACGGTGCGTTTCCCCAGCCAGGTACAGCCCGTTCCAGCTACTCGCACCAGACCAGTGGTGCGTTCCCCCAGCCCGGTACGGTCTGTGCCTACTCCTCGCACCCAACATATGGTGCGTATCTCCAGCCCGGTGCGACCCGTGCCAGCTCCTCGCACCAGACCTATAGTGCGTGTCCCCAGTCCAGTACGCCCCGTGCCTACCCCTCGCACGGAGGCTACCGCGACGGTCGCCACCACAGGGCTGGAAACCCTCTCTGCGTCGGTGCCCAGGGTGGGCACGACGTTCAGCCCCGCTGTGGAGCAGGAGCTCCATAGCGTGTCGGTGCCCAGTCTGGGGCCGACAGCCAGCCCAACCACAGGGCTGGAAACCCTCTCCGCGTCGGTGCCCAGGGTGGGCACGACGTTCAGTCCCGCTGTGGAGCAGGAGCTCCATAGCGCGTCGGTGCCCAGTCTGGGGCCGACAGTCAGCCCAACCAGAGGGCTGGAAACCATCTCTGCGTCGGTGCCCAGGGTGGGCACGACGTTCAGCCCCGCTGTGGAGCAGGAGCTCCATAGCGCGTCGGTGCCCAGTCTGGGGCCGACAGCCAGCCCAACCAGAGGGCTGGAAACCATCTCTGCGTCGATGCCCAGGGTGGGCACGACGTTCAGCCCCGCTGTGGAGCAGGAGCTCCATAGCGCGTCGGTGCCCAGTCTGGGGCCGACAGCCAGCCCAACCAGAGGGTTGGGAACCATCTCTGCGTCGGTGCCCAGGGTGGGCACGACGTTCAGTCCCGCTGTGGAGCAGGAGCTCCATAGCGCGTCGGTGCCCAGTCTGGGGCCGACAGCCAGACCAGCTGCAGGGCTGAAGACCATCTCTGCGTCGGTGCCCAGGGTGGGCACGACGCTCAGTCCCGCTGTGGAGCAGGAGCTCCATAGCGTGTCGGTGCCCAGTCTGGGGCCGACAGCCAGACCAGCTGCAGGGCTGAAGACCACCTCTGCGTCGGTGCCCAGGGTGGGCACGGCATCCAGCCTGAGGTCTCCGGAGAAGGTCAGCAGCCCGAGGCCTCCTGTGACGGTCAGTAGCCTGAGGTCTCCTGTAAAGGTCAGCAGCCTGAGGCCTCCTGTGAAGGTCAGCAGCCTGAGGCCTCCGGAGAAGGTCAGCAGCCCGAGGTCCCCGGTGACGGTCAGCAGCCCGAGGTCCCCGGTGACGGTCAGCAGCCCGAGGTCCCCGGTGACGGTCAGCAGCCCGAGGTCCCCGGTGACGGTCAGCAGCCCGAGGTCCCCGGCGAAGGTCAGCAGCCCGAGGTCCCCGGGGAGGGTCAGCAGCCCGAGAGCTCCGGGGAAGGTGAGCAGACCTGAACCTCCACCGGTGCCCAGTCCGGGGCCGGTCGTCTGCGTTGCTCCAGTGCCGGAGCAGTCCGCTCCACCGGTGCCCAGTCCGGGGCCGGTCGTCCACGTCGCTCCAGTGCCGGAGCAGTCCGCTCCACCGGTGCCCAGTCCGGGGCCGGTCGTCCACGTCGCTCCAGTGCCGGAGCAGTCCGCTCCACCGGTGCCCAGTCCGGGGCCGGTCGTCTACGTCGCTCCAGTGCCGGAGCAATCCGCTCCACCGGTGCCCAGTCCGGGGCCGGTCGTCTACGTCGCTCCAGAGACGGAGCAGTCCGCTCCACCGGTGCCCAGTCCGGGGCCGGTCATCTGCGTCGCTCCAGTGCCGGAGCAGTCCGCTCCACCGGTGCCCAGTCCGGGGCCGGTCATCTGCGTCGCTCCAGTGCCGGAGCAGTCCGCTCCACCGGTACCCCGCCATGTCCCCCCTAGTTTTGGACATTCTTTCTTTTCAGGAGAGGGGGGACTGTATGTGTGCGGTCGGGAGTCCGCACCTTAGGGGGGGGGGTACTGTGAGGGCTTGGTTGTGGTAAGGCCTCTTACTCCCACCTAGGGGAGGAGAGAGGCACACAACCAAGCTCTCACACATTATTAGGGAGATGATCATCCCCAATCAGAGACAGCTGTATAGCGTTGTCTCTGATTGGGGATAGTATTTAGACTCCACACACAGCCACCTGTGTGTGGATCATTGTTCCTGCTTGTCTGCACTGCCTGTAGCCAGCAAGTAAGTCACTGTGTTTTTGTTTATAATAGATTATTATTTCACTCTCCTTTGTTATTTTGAATGCTTCGAGAGGACATCTCATTTAAAATAAAAAGGATGACACTTCACCAGCGCTCCGTCTACCGTCCCATTAATCCAAACTGTGACACTTGGGAGAGGCAAAGATTGAGAGCCGTGCTTACTCCGAAACACGACCCCGCCAAGCCGCACTGCTTCTTGACACAATGTCCGCTTTACCCGGAAGCCAGCCGCACCAATGTGTCAGAAGAAACACCGTACACCTGGCGACCGTGTCAGCTAGAGTGCAATGGGACAAGGACATCCCGGCCGGCCAAACCCTCCCCTAACCCGGACAACGCTGGGCCAATTGTGCGCCACCTCATGGGTCTCCCGGTCGCGGACGGCTACCAGGATCTGTAGTGACACAGCTAGAACTGCGATGCAGAGTCTTATACCGCTGTTAAACACTAATATACTTAGATAAGTATTCAACCAAAAAATGTAATTAATGGGAAATAAAAAAAATTGATTAGATAAGTATTCAACCCCCTGAATCAATACATGTTAGAATCACCTTTGGCAGCGATTACAGCTGTGAGTCTTCTTGGGTAAATCTCTAAGAGCTTTCCACACCTGGAATGTACAATATTTATTCTTTTAAAAATTCTTCAAGCTCTGTCAAGTTGCTTGTTGATCATTGCTAGCCAGCCATTTTCAAGTCTTGCCATAGATTTTCAAGCTGATTTAAGTCAAAACTGTAACTTGACTACTCAGGAACATTCAATGTCATCTTGGTAAGCAACTCCAGTGTAGATTTGGCCTCGTGTTTTAGGTTATTGTCCTGCTGAAAGGTGAATTTAAACCAGGTTTTCCTCTAGGAGTCTTTGCCGATTACAAGCATTCTCATAACATGAAAATATGAAGAGTGGTTCTCAGTGATGTGTTGGATTTATCCCAATCATAACGCTTTGTATACAGGACAAAAAAAACATGTATTTGCCATATTTTCTGCAGTATTACTTTAGTGCCTTATTGAAAATAGGATACATGTTTTGGAATATTTGTATTCTCTACAGGCTTCCTTCTCATTTAGGTTAGTATTGTGGAGTAACTACAGTGTTGTATGTGTGGGGTACAGAGATGATAACTGTATGTGTGGGGTACAGAGATGATAACTGTATGTGTGGGGTACAGAGATGATAATTGTATGTGTGGGGTACAGAGATGATAATTGTATGTGTGGGGTACAGAGATGATAACTGTATGTGTGGGGTACAGAGATGATAATTGTATGTGTGGGGTACAGAGATGATAACTGTATGTGTGGGGTACAGAGATGATAACTGTATGTGTGGGGTACAGAGATGATAACTGTATGTGTGGGGTACAGAGATGATAACTGTATGTGTGGGGTACAGAGATGATAATTGTATGTGTGGGGTACAGAGATGATAACTGTATGTGTGGGGTACAAAGATGATAACTGTATGTGTGGGGAACAGAGATGATAATTGTATGTGTGGGGTACAGAGATGATAACTGTATGTGTGGGGTACAGAGATGATAACTGTATGTGTGGGGTACAGAGATGATAACTGTATGTGTGGGGTACAGAGATGATAACTGTATGTGTGGGGTACAGAGATGATAATTGTATGTGTGGGGTACAGAGATGATAATTGTATGTGTGGGGTACAAAGATGATAACTGTATGTGTGGGGTACAGAGATGATAATTGTATGTGTGGGGTACAGAGATGATAATTGTATGTGTGGGGTACAGAGATGATAACTGTATGTGTGGGGTACAGAGATGATAACTGTATGTGTGGGGTACAGAGATGATAACTGTATGTGTGGGGTACAGAGATGATAATTGTATGTGTGGGGTACAGAGATGATAACTGTATGTGTGGGGTACAAAGATGATAACTGTATGTGTGGGGAACAGAGATGGAATAGTCAGAACTCATGTTAAACACTATTATTCCACACAGAGTGAATCCATTATGTGACTTGTTTTCACTCCTGATCTTATTTAGGCTTGAGTTATAAAGGGGTCGAATACTGATTGACTGAAAACATTTTAGCTTTTCATTTATTATTAATTTGTGAAATATTCTAAAACCAAAACAATACAGGGTACTGTGTGTAGATCAGTGACATAACATCTGTAACCCAGGGGTGTGAATACTTCCTGTATGAATAACATTACAGACCCTTCTACTGTTACCAAGCCATACCCCTATCTCAGGCTGTGTGCTGCTTGCATGTTAACCTGTGGTTGTCCCCTGTTACAGCAAGACCAATACTAAAATGAGTCAAAATGAAGGACTAACAGCTTGTTGTTACTCCATCTCACCCACAATAGGCTGGTCTAGGACATTGTCCTCTATCAACGAGCTGTTTCACTGGACCCAGATAAAGAGAGTGCTTTGCTGCTAGTTGCTCCTGTTGTCACTACAGGTTTCAGATGGTGGTGGCTGAAAGCTGTAATTGCATTACAAGGTATATTAGATGAAGAAGCCAAGGGAGAGAAAGAGAGAGGGGGGGGGGGGAGAGTGGAGAGTGTGTCATGTTCATTGTCTATTAAATTAGCTGGCAATAATTTGCCGGGTGTCATGCGATGTTCATCTGCTGTGAGGACAGAGACCGAGAATAGAGCCTGATGGCTGGTGGCTGGGGGTATTTCTACACTACAGGAATACAGTCACACGATGGATCACTGGATGGTCTCGTCCACCAGCCGGCTCAATGGGACGAGGTCAGTGGAGGCTACAGGGTCCTGCTGCTTTATCAGGGTTCATTAACTCACAAAGTGTCTCGTTGTCTCGTTGGAAGAGACATACCGTCTTAATTGATTTTCACCACTTTGATCTACTTAGAGGTTAACTCTGCAACTCAGCATCTCTCCCCCTCTCTCTCTCCCCCTCTCTCTCTCCCCCCTCTCTCTCTCTCCCCTCTCTCTCTCTCTCCCCTCTCTCTCTCTCCATCCCTCTCTCTCTCTCCCCCCTCTCTCTCTCCCCCCCTCTCTCTCTCTCCCCCTCTCTCTCTCTCCATCCCTCTCTCTCAATCCATCCCTCTCTCTCTCTCCCCCCTCTCTCTCTCCCCCCTCTCTCTCTCTCCATCCCTCTCTCTCAATCCATCCCTCTCTCTCTCTCCCCCCCTCTCTCTCTCCCCCCCTCTCTCTCTCTCCATCCCTCTCTCTCAATCCATCCCTCTCTCTCTCTCCCCCCTCTCTCTCTCCCCCCTCTCTCTCTCTCCAGCCCTCTCTCTCAATCCATCCCTCTCTCTCTCTCCCCCCTCTCTTTCTCCCCCCTCTCTCTCTCTCCATCCCTCTCTCTCAATCCATCCCTCTCTCTCCATCCCTCTCTCTCTCCCCCCTCTCTCTCTCCATCTCTCTCTCTCTCTCCCCCCTCTCTCTCTCCATCCCTCTCTCTCTCTCCATCCCTTTCTCTCTCTCCCCCTCTCTCTCTCTCCGTCCCTCTCTCTCTCTCTCTCTCTCTCTCCGTCCCTCTCTCTCTCTCCATCCCTCTCTCTCTCTCCATCCCTCTCTCTCCAACCCTCTCTCTCTCTCTCTCTCTCATCCCTCTCTCTCTCTCCATCTCTCTCTCTCCCCTCTCTCTCTCCATCCCTCTCTCTCTCTCCATCCCTCTCTCTCTCTCCATCTCTCTCTCTCTCATCCCTCTCTCTCTCTCTCTCTCTCCATCCCTCTCTCTCTCTCCATCCCTCTCTCTCTCTCTCTCTCTCTCTCTCCATCTCTCTCTCTCTCTCTCCATCTCTCTCTCTCTCTCTCCATCTCTCTCTCTCTCTCCATCCCTCCCTACCTCTCTGTTCTCTCTCCACTAATCGAGTTCTGGCTCCTCATTTCCCCTCATTATAAGGCCAGAGGTCATCATATCCAGGTGTCTACTACTCATCACCATATGGAAAGGTAGTCGTGGCCCTCAAGCACTGATCCAGGACCTGTTGTACCCTTCCCTAATATTAACCGTAGCGATTCGTTACGGAAAGTAGGGGCAGCTTCTTCCTACTCCTCTCCAGACTGTTCTAAGGAGGAGGATAAAGGATGGGTATTAGAAACAGGGGAGGAGAGGTTGATTAGAAAGAAAGAAGGGAAGAGATGGGGGAGGAACGAGAAGGGGTATGTCTGGAACAGATCAAGGGAGGGGTTAAGGTGTCTGCATGCTTCCCAGACGAAACAGTTCTGAATATGTTGTAGGGTTTTTTGGGCTGTTCGGGCACAAAACATTTCTCTCAAGGCAAGCCGAAGTCGGTAGCCGAAGTCTTTGTCATTCAATGAGAGACGGCTCGTTTCCATGTACGGAGACGCACACTTACTCTGTAAGAATAGTGGCCACAACAACTACACCAACTACCTAAATACTCTGTAGCCGGGGCCTCAGAGCATGACCAGACAGAGAGAGAGAGAAGAGAGAGGGGGGGAGAGAGGGAGGTGAGTGAGTGAGTGAGTGAGTGAGTGAGTGAGTGAGTGAGTGAGTGAGTGAGTGAGTGAGTGAGTGAGTGAGTGAGTGAGTGAGTGAGTGAGTGAGTGAGTGAGTGAGAGCGAAAGAGAGAGAGAGAGAGAGAGAGAGAGAGAGAGAGAGAGAGAGAGAGAGAGAGAGAGAGAGAGAGAGAGAGAGAGAGAGAGAGGAGGAGTGGGGAGTGGGAAGGGAATATGGGAGACAGAGAGGATCTCACCGGACCAGATAACTCTGTGGGACTGAGTGAGATCAAACAGCTCCTCCACTACATCTACACTAAACTACAGTAAAAACAACACTCACACTGACCCATCGTCACTCACACTAACCAGATATAGACACTCACACTGACCCATCGTCACTCACACTAACCAGATATAGACACTCACACTGACCCATCCACACACACTCACACTCACACTGACCCATCGTCACTCACACTAACCAGATATAGACACTCACACTGACCCATCGTCACTCACACTAACCAGATATAGACACTCACACTGACCCATCCACACACACTCACACACACAATCACACTGACCCATCCACACACACTCACACTGACCCATTCACACACACTCACACACACAATCACACTGACCCATTCACAAACACACACACACACACAATCACACTGACCCATTCACACACATACCGACTTATCCACACTCACTCCCGCACACACACATTAACATACACAATCAATAACTCAAACTCACCCAAACACTCACACATACATTCTCTTACGCAGTGGAGGATATGAACAGACACACTCACACGTACATATAGAAATACCTACATGACACTTTGGAGACACAATATAATCTGAGGAATGTTCTGTATTGTCTCACCCTTAGTAACCTAGTTAGTCTTAGAAATATAGTTGTTCTCTTGTAATAGTCATTCTTAATATTCATACTTTTTGCAATGAGACCACTAACAATTAGCATGTGGAACATCCAGGGCCTAAACTCGACAGCCTTAGGACTGAAGAGTCTGGCCCTGGAGTTCAACAAAAACGTAAAAGATGATGATATCATTATTCTGCAGGAGACATGGTGTAAGGCAGATATAGTCACGCACTGTCCCACAGGCTACAGAGAAATCATTTTACCATCCTAAAAACACATCTCTGTCAATAGAGGCCGAGATTCTGGAGGAATGATTATATGGTACAAATCCCAACTACAAAACCTAATTGAGCCCCCAAAAATGCTTAGATAAAAAAAAGAACTTACACTGACAGGAAAAAACGTGTTCCTGTGTGCAATATATATCCCCCCCTCAGAATCCCCCTATTTCTCAGAAGAAATATTCTCCACCCTTGAGGAAGAGACGAGCCACTTCCAGGCCCAGGGAAATGTGCTCATCTGTGGGGACACAAATGCACGCACAGGAACACTACCTGACCAAATGAGCACACGAGGGGACAGCTACATCACAGGCCAAGCTGTCTCTAATCCTTTTAACCTTTCCTACAGGAACAACAGTGACAGCATCGTCAACAAGAATGGAAAACACCTATTGCTCTCCTCTTGGCCAAAGCACAGTAGACTACATGATAACAGATATGGACCCTTTCTCTCTCAGCTCATTCACTGTTAAGCCACTAACACCTCTGTCTGATCACAGCCAAATTACCCTGTTCCTCAAAAGATCAGACATAGAAGAAACCACAAATTCACAGCCCAATAAGCTGTACAACATCAAACATTCATACAGATGGGCTCAAAACAGCACAGAGGAATACCAGAATGCAATCAGTAACCAAAAAATCCAATCAACCCTAAACAACTTTCTGGATACAATGTACGCTCACAGTAAAGAAGGTGTCAATCTAGCTGTAAATAACATCAATTATATATTTAGGCAAACAGCAAAAACAGCACAATTAAAGCTAGGATCAAACAAACCAAACAGAAATACAGAAGACAAATGGTTTGATACAGATTGTAAAAACATTAGGAAAAAACTTAGAACACTATCGAACCAAAAACACAGAGATCCAAACAACAGAGAACTACGCCTTCAGTACTGTGAGACATTAAAATCATATAAACGTACACTCAGAATCAAGAAATCCCAGTACAACAGAAAGCAATTGACACTAATTGAGGAGTCCATAAATAAAAACAACTTCTGGCAAAATTGGAAAAACCTAAACAAACCCAAACAACAGGAATTAGCCATACAAAATGGTGACATTTGGACAAATCACTTTAAAGCACTCTACAACACTGTTGACACTCAGGATAATACTGAACAGGGACACATTTATGAAAAGTTAAACAAACTGGAAAAATCTATAAAGGACAACCAAAATCCTTTAGACTCCCCAATTACTGAGCAGGAGCTCCTTAAAAAACTTCAAGCCCTCAAATCAAAAAAAGCATGCGGACCTGATGGGATCCTAAATGAGATGCTCAAATTCACTAGTGAAAAATATCAATTAGCTATATTAAAATTGTTTAACTTGATCCTGAGTGTAGGTTACTTCCCTGACATCTGGAACCAAGGACTCATAACACCAATCTTTAAAAACGGAGACAAATCTGACCCTAACAATTACAGAGAGATTTGTGTGAACAGTAACCTGGGGAAGGTTTTCTGTAGTATTATAAATGTAAGAGTCCTAAACTTCCTTAATAAGCACAATATCCTGAGTAAAAGCCAAATTGGATTTATACCAAAACATAGAAGAACAGATCATATTTACACCCTACACACCCTAATAGATAAACACATCCACAAAAATAAGACACAACTCTATTCTTGCTTTATTGACTTCCAAAAAGCATTTGATTCTATCTGGCATACAGGACTGCTCTACAAAGTCATTGAAAGTGATGTAGGGGGTAAAACATATGACATTATAAAATCAATGTATACAGGCAACATGTGTAGCATAAAAATTGGCAAGAAACAAACTGAATCATTTAACCAGGGGCGGGGCCTGCGCCAGGGTTGCAATCTCAGCCCTGTGCTATTTAACATTTACATCAATGAATTGGCCAATATTCTAGAGAAGTCCTCAGCCCCTGGTGTTAGTCTCCACAATTCGGAAGTTAGATGCCTGCTCTTTGCAGATGACCTGTGCCTGCTTTCACCCACAGCACATGGTCTACAGCAGAGCTTGGACCTGCTAGAGCAGTACTGTCCGACCTGGGCCCTGACAGTAAACCCCAAAAAGACCAAAATAATGATTTTCCAGACAAATTCCAGATCCCAGGGAATAAAACCAAAGTTCTCAATTGGTGCAAAACATATAGAGTATTGCACACAATACAACTATTTAGGTTTAAAAATAAGTTGGACTGGACACCTAAATAATGCAGTGAATGAACTGAGAGACAAAGCACGCAGGGCATTCTACGCCATTAAAAAACAAATCCAAATTGAAATACCTATTACAATTTGGCAAAAACTAATTAAATGTGTGATTGAACCAATCGCACTCTATGGCAGCGAGGTGTGGGGTCCACTTACAAAACAAGATTTTACCCACTGGGACAAACATCCCATTGAGACCTTGCACGCAGAACTTTGTAAGATTCTCCTACATGTCCAGAGGAAAACTACAAACAATGCATGCAGGGCAGAATTAGGCCGATATCCACTAATATTAAAAACTCAAAAAAGAGCAATTAAGTTTTGGAAACACCTAAAACACAGTGACCCCCTCTCATGTCATTACCAAGCCCTGCAATACCAAGAGTTGAGCAAAGATAAGAGTCCCTTCATCCAACTGGTCCGGGGGCTGAGTTCACAAACTTGTTCCACTAACACACTGAAGCCTCAGGACCAGAACATCCAATCAATCAGAATTAACCAAATTACAAAACATCTAAAACAAACCTACATTACCTATTGGAAAACACAAACACAAGCACAAAGCAAAATGCAGTGCTATTTGGCCCTAAATCAACAGTACACCATGGCAAACTATCTGACCATGGTGACTGATCAAAACCTCAGGAAAACCTTGACAAAGTACAGGCTCAGCGAGCACAGCCTTGCTATTGAGAAGGGGAGACACAGGAAAAGCTGGCTCCCTGTAGAGGAAAGGCTGTGCAACCACTGCACTACAGCAGAACCAGAGACAGAGCTGCATTTCCTGACCAAATGTGAAAAATTTTAAACTATCAGAGAGTCACATCCCCAAATTTGAACAAGTAGTCCGGGGCTTTGAGGACCTCTCTGAAATAGAAAGGCTGCCAATCCTTTTGGGGGAAGACATGGACAGCTGTGCGCTGGCAGCATGCTATGTTGCTGCCTGCCACAAGTTGAGGGACAGTGCCTGACATATTTAATAGATAGATAGATAGATAGATAGATAGATAGATAGATAGATAGATAGATAGATAGATAGATAGATAGATAGATAGATAGATAGATAGATAGATAGATAGATAGATAGATAGATAGATAGATAGATAGATGATAGATAGATAGATAGATAGATAGATAGATAGATAGATAGATAGATAGATAGATAGATAGATAGATAGATAGATAGATAGATAGATAGATAGATAGATAGATAGATAGATAGATAGATAGATAGATAGATAGATAGATAGATAGGTACTTTATTGATCCCCGAGGGGGACATTTCTTTGTCAAGCAGCTACAACAAAAACACAGGGCAGGTGCAAAATGCCACAACGAAAGTACACAAAAGACAGATACACGGTACATGATACATAGAGCGGCAGTATGAAAAAGTATAGAAATACAAGATATCTGGAGTAAAAAAAAAAGCTATAAAAAGACATTGCATAGTATGGGTGGTTGGCTGAATATGTACACTATACATTGGTGGATGTTGGATGGTTAACTATACTATACAGGTCGATGGCAGAGAAATACTTCAGTAGCTAAAAATGCGTATGATATGAGCGAGGGTAATAATAGTTTACTTAATAGACAGACTGGGTAAATGAACAGGTAAGTGAACATTTTGCATGGTTAAATTAGCTGTACAGTTAGGTATACAGTTATATTTACAGATAAGTGAATACTTGCATGTTTACACAAACTGTACAGGTAAATGACAGGAAGAGATACTTTAATAGCTAAATGTGTGTATGATATCATTTGGGGTAATAATAGTAATTCCCTTAAAATACAGTCCTTAGTGCGCAGGGTTTAATTACAGACAACTGCACGTATTGCACATTCGATATACTAAAAGCAATGAGAAAAGGTGCAACTGGCAGGATACTAATATGCATTCCTGAGTGAATGCCTACGTAAGTTAGGTCCAATAATTACTTACAATATTGCATGTGATATAATATAACAACTGTACATGAGTATGTATATACAGACCTGTATGAATAAATAGGTCCTGAGTGAATGAGTGCTGACAGACCAGAGTTACTCACGGATGGATGCATAATTGTTAAACTAGGTCCTAGCACCCCAACAGTTCTATGCCTTTTTTTTATGTTGTTATTTTATTCTCTGATGTAATTATAAAAATTAAAAAATGTGTGTGTATGTATGTATGTATGTATGTATATATATATACAACAACAAAAAATTTGATGTATGATACTTTGGCAATATGTACATTGTTGCGTCATGCCAATAAAGTCAGTTGATTTGAATTGAATTGAGAGAGAGAGAAATGAAGAGAGAGAGGAGAGAGAGAGAGAGAGAGAGAGAGAGAGAGAGAGAGAGAGAGAGAGAGAGAGAGAGAGAGAGAGAGAGAGAGAGAGAGAGATGAAGAGAGAGAAGAGAGAGAGAGAAATGAAGAGAGAGAGAGAGAGAGAGATAGAGAGAGAGAGAGAGAGAGAGAGAGAGAGAGAGAAATGAAGAGAGAGAGAGAGAGAGAGAGAGAGGTGAGAGAGAGAGAGAAATGAAGAGAGAGAGAAGAGAGAGAAGAGAGAGAGAGAGAGAGAGAGAGAGAGAGAGAGAGAGAGAGAGAGAGAGAGGGAGATCTTCAATAACGGTGTTTAAAAAGTAAAATAAACAATGTCTGTGCAATCTAAGATGTGTAATAGGTTTCCTGCTACTGCACTGTGAGAGGGAAGAGGGTATGAGATGAGGAGATAGCTCTGTCTGTCTGGGTGATAAACTCCCTCAGCAACACAACACAATGACGAAACCACCCTCCCACATCAAAACAACATACAAAACATGTCAACAATGAAGCATAGTAAGTCAGGCCTGTCAAAACTACTCATGCCGCTAGGCTAGGCTAAAGTATCTTATTTCCTTAACATTTTAGCTTACGTTTCCACACTACTGGAGAGACACTGAAGCACAGGAAAAGAAAGCACATGAGAAACAACCACTACTGTCGATTACTTATAGGTTTTAAATTCCCCTGACCTTAACCTAACCTTGACCTGACCTTAACCTAGCCTTGACCTTAACCTAACCTTTACCTGACCTTAACCTAGCCTTGACCTTAACCTAGCCTTGACCTGACCTTAACCTAGCCTTGACCTGACCTTAACCTAGCCTTGACCTGACCTTAACCTAACCTTGACCTGACCTTAACCTAGCCTTGAAATCACCTGGGTTGTAAATCAAAGAATGTTCTCTGATCACTCAATCAGATTAAGGAATTGAAGGGATATTAAAGTAGATGGAGGAAAAACCGATACAGTTATATATCAGGATATTATTTTTGATGACGTATCATACCGTATCATACGTTCGCTGTACCTGCACAAAAACGCAGGAATTTTTCTTTCACAGCTTGTTCTCCAGCTTCTTTTTATCTCATGACTTTCATCATCAAGGTAAGAACAGTAAGGTAAGAACAGTATAACACACACACACACACACAGACAGACAGACAGACATGTTTACATGCACACTAATAATTCAATATTAAACTGAATATGACATTAGTCATGTAAACAGCTCACTCTGCTTACCATAAATCGGCGTTTGGTAATAATTGAAGAAAGCATATTTGATAATTCTTTCAAATGATTATGAATGTGAATGCCTTAATCAGAGCTGCAGCGGTTATTGTGCATGTGCTTATCTTCAAAATAGTTTTTACAAACAAAATGTAAATGTCAGAACTCAGAATCAAAAATAACATGGTCGCTGTGGTAGAATGTTTATTTTGATTGGTGATTGTCTGTATTTATCCCATCGGGTAGGTTGATTTTAGAGGTGTCCATGGAAACAGGATTATTAGGGAAATCGTTCTTCTTGCAAAGCATGTAAACGTTTAAATCAAACTATTATATTAATCTGACTATTCACAATAATGGTATTATGGTGTGCAGGTAACCATCCTCTCTGGAAAGAGACAGAAGGCATTCCTTTGTTCCTCAACACTTCCAGTGTTATGGTAGAGTGTACCAGTGTTAGCCCCCTTTGTTGCCAGACAGGGAACTGGGGTCTGCTCTGCACCATGCTCACATAGAATCTACATGGTTACTACATCCAACATGGAGATTACAGGGTGTGGCAGGGTGAGTTCATTGGTTCATGAGGGGGTGTGGCAGGGTGAGTTCATTGGTTCATGAGGGGGTGTGGCAGGGTGAGTTCATTGGTTCATGAGGGGGTGTGGCAGGGTGAGTTCATTGGTTCATGAGGGGGTGTGGCAGGGTGAGTTCATTGGTTCATGAGGGGGTGTGGCAGGGTGAGTTCATTGGTTCATGAGGGGTTGTGGCAGGGTGAGTTCATTGGTTCATGAGGGGGTGTGGCAGGGTGAGTTCATTGGTTCATGAGGGGGTGTGGCAGGGTGAGTTCATTGGTTCATGAGGGGGTGTGGCAGGGTGAGTTCATTGGTTCATGAGGGGGTGTGGCAGGGTGAGTTCATTGGTTCATGAGGGGGTGTGGCAGGGTGAGTTCATTGGTTCATGAGGGGGTGTGGCAGGGTGAGTTCATTGGTTCATGAGGGGGTGTGGCAGGGTGAGTTCATTGGTTCATGAGGGGGTGTGGCAGGGTGAGTTCATTGGTTCATGAGGGGGTGTGGCAGGGTGAGTTCATTGGTTCATGAAGGGGTGTGGCAGGGTGAGTTCATTGGTTCATGAGGGGGTGTGGCAGGGTGAGTTCATTGGTTCATGAGGGGGTGTGGCAGGGTGAGTTCATTGGTTCATGAGGGGGTGTGGCAGGGTGAGTTCATTGGTTCATGAGGGGGTATGGCAGGGTGAGTTCATTGGTTCATGAGGGGTTGTGGCAGGGTGAGTTCATTGGTTCATGAGGGGGTGTGGCAGGGTGAGTTCATTGGTTCATGAGGGGGTGTGGCAGGGTGAGTTCATTGGTTCATGAGGGGGTGTGGCAGGGTGAGTTCATTGGTTCCACAGCCACAGGCGGTCCTAACTCTGTGTGCCTTCTCTTGCTCGTCACAATGCCCTCCTCCCTCCATTTTGTCAACAATGAATTTCCCTCTACGATAAAGCGGTCGCCGACAGTAACACCACACAGGTAGACACAGTCAACATGCTGCAACACGGCTCCTAGAACTTTAATAACAGTGTGTGTGACTGTGTGTGTGTGTGTGTCTTTTAATGAGCACTGCAGGTATTCCATATCTCTCTCTGAGCTGAGTGTGGCGGGGCCAGAACCAGAACTCACAGCCAGCAGAATTAAATGAGGGTCGTCACTCCAGGCACATTACTGAAATCAGACATTTACTATTGACCCTTAACCCCCCCCATTGTAGGGAGGGAGGGATGTACATGTCCCTTAACCCCCCTGTGTGTAGGGAGGGAGGGATGTACATGTCCCTTAACCCCCCACTGTGTAGGGAGGGAGGGATGTACATGTCCCTTAACCCCCCACTGTGTAGGGAGGGAGGGATGTACATGTCCCTTAACCCCCCCTGTGTAGGGAGGGAGGGATGTACATGTCCCTTAACCCCCCTGTGTAGGGAGGGAGGGATGTACATGTCCCTTAACCCCCCTGTGTAGGGAGGGAGGGATGTACATGTCCCTTAACCCCCCTGTGTAGGGAGTGAGGGATGTACATGTCACTTAACCCCCCTGTGTAGGGAGGGAGGGATGTACATGTCCCTTAACCCCCCACTGTGTAGGGAGGGATGTACATGTCCCTTAACCCCCCACTGTGTAGGGAGGGAGGGATGTACATGTCACTTAACCCCCCTGTGTAGGGAGGGAGGGATGTACATGTCCCTTAACCCCCCACTGTGTAGGGAGGGATGTACATGTCCCTTAACCCCCCACTGTGTAGGGAGGGAGGGATGTACATGTCCCTTAACCCCCCCTGTGTAGGGAGGGAGGGATGTACATGTCCCTTAACCCCCCTGTGTAGGGAGGGAGGGATGTACATGTCCCTTAACCCCCCTGTGTAGGGAGGGAGGGATGTACATGTCCCTTAACCCCCCCCAGTGTAGGGAGGGAGGGATGTAAATGTCCTCTTGTCCCTCCCAGAGAAAAGGAGGAGAGGAGACTGAGGAGGACTGGAGAAGGCTGAAGGCCTCTCCACTGACTGTACTAGGAGGTAAAGGTCTCTCATCCCTCACTACCACCCGCAATGCACTGCTGCTATCTATTCCTTTACTTCCACAATCACATTCTCTCACTCTCTCCTGGTGAGCCAGGGATTATTAAGCTTCAGTCAAGAAGAAAGCTTCATTTCACTCTGAAAAAGACCACAATTACATCCCATTCCACTGCAATAAAACAGCAGCCCTTGACATATTCAGTTAACCACATGTTTCAGAAGCCTGGTGTTTCAGTCTAGAGCCTACCTCTTCAACCATGAGGAGCCCTGCATTTCTCTATCACCCTTTCTCACGCACACACACCCCATCTCTCCCCACACACGGATGTAGTTTGGCTTACACACATTCCTCCATCCGTCTCATTAATGGGTCTACAGATGTGCTAGTCTGGGGCCTGGGCCTGAGCCTTTACACATTTTCATTTCACATTGTGGAGCTAGAAAGAGCAGGTTGAAGCCTTTTCATCCAGCTCTGTAAGGTGTATGTCTGTCTGCCTGCCTGCCTCAAGGTTTACAGCCCTGGTTCTGAGCAGCAGAGAGAGAGCGGGCTGGGCCAGGCACACAGCCAAAACTCAATTAAAACATCACTAACTCAGCCAAGAGGAGCACCAGGTGGGACTGAGCCTACTGCCCATTCACTCATCTGGTTCGGGACCAATGGCACAAGTCAACTCACAGGCTGATCACAGACTGGTCGTTTTGAACTGGATGTAAAGGGTGTATGCTTCTGTATTTGCTTTCATTTGTCTTAAAATATTTGTTCTAGTTTGCACAAGAACATGTTACATTCGTGCAGAGAAGTAAAATACATTAGTTATGGCATTGGTTTTATATTGGATAGGCATCTATGGTGAGCGGGAAAATTATTGTAAGAAATAAAAATTTACAAAAGTTTTGTCCGTAAATCTACTGTAGTCTGATAATTATTAGGTTTCAAATCCCCTTGACAGTCTTAAACATCTGGAAAATGATCAATGATTTATATTTGAAATGCTTTCTTAGCATAGAGTAGAGGTGAAATAGTGGGGTGGTTTTACCATAACTAATTAGGTATGAAAACTACAATTATACCATTCTCTTTAACATCCGTCATTTGTTCACGTTTGATTTGGTTTCCTCAGAAATGTGACAGGAGACATAAAGAGAGGAATGAGAGGTATGTCTCTAGTCTCTACGGCAAATGCTTTCAGATAGCTATGTGGTCTATATGGCCGTAATGTTCTTACTATCAAGGTTTTAAGAAATCACTTTTGGAGAGCAGCGAACCGTAAGTGGACATCTCTATCTTTCCTCAGCTGGATAGTGTAGCCTGACATTACAGAGTAATAGGTTGGATTATCTTACATCTCATACCACATTAGAGCATCAGATACAGTAACTGGTGTACAGAGTATTTCATATAGTAATGGTTTGTTAATCCATGAGTTGATCCTGATGCTCTTCCCACTCAGTTAAAGTGATATCCGGTCACTAATCCCGACCGCCATTATGGAGTGGCTTGAGTAAGATAGACACCAATGCTTCTATTATTATGCGTTTGCTTTGCACACAGGGAATGTCTGTGGGCTGACAGCTTGCTTAGCGACAGTGCAGGGGGTACACAGACAACAGAGGGTATTGGGGGTCATGCCATCTCTAGCTGTGTGTTGGTAATGGCTGTGGAAATGCCCCCACTCCTCCTCATAATACGCCTCCATGCCCCGGCTCTACTTTTTCAAATGTACACGTCTCTGAGTCGCCCGGGCAACCCTTTCTTGGCTTTGATGAAAAGAGCCAATCATCCTCGGGCGCGTAACTAAACCTCCTGTTTATCAGTAACTAGGACGTACAATGCCTGTAACTTGACTCTGGTCCAACAGAGAGGGAGGGAGGGAATGAGGGGGGGGGGAGGACGTCAACAGACAGTGAGCAAGCCAAGAAAGCAAGGGAGAGTGAGTGGGAATGACAAGAGAAAGGAGAAATCAAGAAAAATGAGCAAGAGAGTGCTAGCTAAAGAGAGTGCTAGCTAGATAAAGAGAGTGCTAGCTAGATAAAGAGAGTGCTAGCTAGGTAAAGAGACTGCTAGCTAGATAAAGAGAGTGCTAGCTAGATAAAGAGAGTGCTAGCTAGCTAAAGAGAGTGCTAGCTAGATAAAGAGAGTGCTAGCTAGCTAAAGAGAGTGCTAGCTAGCTAAAGAGAGTGCTAGCTAGGTAAAGAGAGTGCTAGCTAGGTAAAGAGAGTGCTAGCTAGCTAAAGAGAGTGCTAGCTAGATAAAGAGAGTGCTAGCTAGATAAAGAGAGTGCTAGCTAGCTAAAGAGAGTGCTAGCTAGGTAAAGAGAGTGCTAGCTAGCTAAAGAGAGTGCTAGCTAGATAAAGAGAGTGCTAGCTAGGTAAAGAGAGTGCTAGCTAGGTAAAGAGAGTGCTAGCTAGCTAAAGAGAGTGCTAGCTAGCTAAAGAGAGTGCTAGCTAGATAAAGAGAGTGCTAGCTAGCTAAAGAGAGTGCTAGCTAGATAAAGAGAGTGCTAGCTAGCTAAAGAGAGTGCTAGCTAGGTAAAGAGAGTGCTAGCTAGGTAAAGAGAGTGCTAGCTAGATAAAGAGAGTGCTAGCTAGATAAAGAGAGTGCTAGCTAGATAAAGAGAGTGTTAGCTAGGTAAAGAGAGTGCTAGCTAGGTAAAGAGAGTGCTAGCTAGATAAAGAGAGTGCTAGCTAGATAAAGAGAGTGCTAGCTAGCTAAAGAGAGTGCTAGCTAGATAAAGAGAGTGCTAGCTAGGTAAAGAGACTGCTAGCTAGATAAAGAGAGTGCTAGCTAGGTAAAGAGAGTGCTAGCTAGATAAAGAGAGTGCTAGCTAGATAAAGAGAGTGCTAGCTAGATAAAGAGAGTGCTAGCTAGCTAAAGAGAGTGCTAGCTAGCTAAAGAGAGTGCTAGCTAGCTAAAGAGAGTGCTAGCTAGATAAAGAGAGTGCTAGCTAGATGAAGAGAGTGCTAGCTAGCTAAAGAGAGTGCTAGCTAGATAAAGAGAGTGCTAGCTAGATGAAGAGAGTGCTAGCTAGATAAAGAGAGTGCTAGCTAGATAAAGAGAGTGCTAGCTAGATAAAAGAGAGTGCTAGCTAGATAAAGAGAGTGCTAGCTAGCTAAAGAGAGTGCTAGCTAGATAAAGAGAGTGCTAGCTAGGTAAAGAGAGTGCTAGCTAGATAAAGGAAGATCTAATAACTACTCCAGACCAGTCTCATTAGGACATGTACGGGTGGGTGGGTTTTAAACAGCACAGCCAAGGAAGGGCTCTACCTGTATGAAGGCGGTTGATCCTTTCAGACAATAGTCAACTTTAGCCTTGCTATTTGTTAAGGTTAAGTTAACTGGTTTCGTTATTAAATTAGATCAGTAAAACCCAACTAAACTGGGTGTGATAGGGGAGTATTTGATAATGGTACTGTATCGCCTAGAGAGATAGACTTGAAGGACTACATACACAGACTGTATGTTAGTCATATCTGGTAGACCAATACAGACTAGCTAAGGACTTCACAGCCAGCAGGGTAAGGGTCGTTGGGGTTGGGCGTTGTGCGAGTGGTTGGTGTTTAAGAGGCAGGGGCCTGTGACTGGGTGACTGGTTGTGCATTGCTGTCCCGTGTGAGAGCGTGGTCACAGCTCACTCTACCAGTTGTTGAATAGAGCCGTCTGATCTCCTCTGTACAGATCTAATAACCAGCCTCTGTTCTGTTCATCCTCGGCTGGCAATGTACCCCTACCCACCCTACCCTACCTCTTTCTCCTGTACATGTACCGTATGTCCTGCTGGCTCTTCTGTCTGGCCCTATGGCGGGAGAGGGCCCTGCTGTGTGTCTGTGTGAGAGAGAAAGAAGAACCCAGTGCTGCTTCCGGCCTCTTGTGATGCAGGCTGATATGCCCATTGCTTTTCAATATATTTCTAAACATTTTCCATTCAACATTGTCCTCCAAGAGTCTAGACTCCAGAGCAGCTGAGTATCTCTGGCCCATCTAGTGACTGTGACACAGGGCTAGTCAGAGAGAGCCACCCCCACTACTGTCCTCCAGTCACACAGATCAGCAGGGGAACACTACACTGTGATGCACCCAGTGCGTGGCTCTCTTTCACTGGGCCACAGCCACAATAGACCCCCGAGCAGCCCCACTCCACCCCAAAATGACCCTAAGAGGGGCTTCTGGTTGCTATAGACAACAATCCTGCAAAGGCTTTTGGGATAAGTGAAAGAGAGAGAAGAGGAAGAAGTTAAAGTAGGGGGAGAGAGAGAGAGAGAGAGAGAGAGAGAGAACTCGCATTGAAGAGAGAGTGGAATTAATTATACCAACCTCTGTTCCCCCTGAAGAAATAACCACAACACCCAGTTAAACCTGCAACCCAATGGAAACTATGTCTGACTACAGTACACACGGATAGCACTCGTTAAAGAAGCATATCCATGCTGTTTTTACTCACACCAGATCACAGCAGGTACATAGGGTCCTAACCCTCTCACACACACACACACATATGGTGTTGACTTATGAAAGCAAGGTGTATATACAACAGTTTCTACACTGTGTGGCAACAGGCCAGTTAAAGGAAGTGATGAGGTTCATCCTGTGTTTTAGTGTGTTTAATGTGTTTGTCAGTTAAAAAGCTATAAATACAGCCATGCACTCCCAACAGCTACAACACACCTTACTGAGCAAACACTCACTCAACAGGGCTGTGTAATTACTGTAGGAGGAAAGCTTGGAGGATAGAGAGAGATACTGTAGTAGTCTAGTCTCTACTGATAGATGACTGAACTTTATGTATATTGAGAGAGGACAGACTCCCAGGTCTGTTTGCTAAACAGTGACTAGTCAGAACATCACATGAGAGCTAGCTCCATTTAACTCCAGCTCAGTCTCAGCTCTGCAGACTTGTTTATCTAATATCATTACACACTACTACAGTATCTATGACAGCAAATGCTTACTAGCTTATTAATGCCATAATATTTAATTGAGTGGAAATGAATAGGCTGGAAATATGAGGGCTGGGATAGTGTGACACAAGCAGTGTGAGTGTGCGTGTGTCCGTGTTTGTGTGCCTGTGTGTGTGCGTGCCTGTGTGTGTGTATGTTTTTGCATGTGTGTGGTGATAGATGAGGATAAGGGGTCAGTGAGTATGTGAGGCATCCCAGTATGGAAACTGTCATCACCCGAGTGGACGGATCCCATTCCTCACATCACCCACATGCCTGGGGCCTCACGCCCCACACTTGGAAGTGGGAGCCAGCCCAGAGACCCAGGACCGAGCTCAGGACCCTGCAGGGTCCAGCCCCATACACTGAGCCTAGAGAGGGGCCCTAGACCCACCTAACTGGTGCTTCACACCTCACAGCCCTAGCAAGACCACATCTATTCAGGACCCACAGGGAAAATGTACCTTTCATTACAGAGGGTAACTGGGCTCCATTCACTTGCATTGTCCTGCAAGCCATTACAATGTGTGTGAATCATAACACCTTATAACAGTGTAGGCTTATAAGGGCTGGGGCAACAGTAGTCAGTTACCTGTGACTACTGGGGCTTTGACAAAACAACCCATCACCTAGCTCCATTTACATTGCCTCTACATTATCAGAGAGTCCCACAATATTACTGCATGAAGACAGGAGATGATAGTGATTGCAGAGGAATATATTCCTAGTTGGTTAAGATAATTATTACATTGAAGAGACAAGGGCCCTCCTTTCCTGTCTGTGGAATCTCAGGGCCACACAGTGAATCGTTAACACAGTTGTGTTCGCATGGGAAAGTGTTAGCCCTGACAGAGACAGTTAGAACACAAACACAGCTAACAGGACAGGATCAATGTTCCTATCAAACCCAGAGTGATGCTCTGAAAAAAACGGACATGGACATTCACTCATGGATTCTAATAGTTAAAACACAACGACAGTAGACAAGTCGTGTGTGTGTGTGTGTGTGTGTGTCCTGTTGTCCATGCCAATAAGACTGCTGGTCTAGTTGACCTCTAGGGTCAAAGGTAAAATCACCATCTGTAGTAGGGTCATGCCCCTGGGATCTGTGACCTGACTTCCTCAGACCAGAGACAAACTCAGCTGACAGGGATCATACATCCATACTGATCACTAAGTGCATTAATATGGATACACACTTTCTCAACCAACTGTCTCATCTCACCATAAAGACAGAAAGGTTTGTCTTTGAAAATGAACAGGCTTTCATGGGTAATAGTGACAAAAGACTAGAGTCCATTCAATGGATCTCAGTGATCTCAGTGTTCCCAGCAGCCAATCTATGAGTGGTGTGAGACAGTGAGAGGCTGTATCAGTGGAGTAAGCTAGAAGTCTGCCTGTTGTCAGTGAATCACTCTGTGAGTGAGTACAGTTGGCCAGCGGCCTTCACGGTTGCAGTGAGGGCTGAGGGCAGTCCTCTGGCTGGCATTCTGCTCTTAGCTAGCCGGTCCTGCCAGCTAACCCTGATAAACGCTCTCCCTTCCTCCTTCCATATCTCTTTAGATCCTACCCTCCCTCTAACAAGAGAAAGGCAGATATACCAATGTCAGGCTCTGGCCATAGAGAAGCAATAGGCTTCTCTATGTAGCTATGGTCAGAGTCTGACAGTGTCGTTCCTTTCTGTTTCTTTGTGGGTTTTGGGTGGATCTCTAATTAGAGGCAGCTGCTACCCGTTGTCTCTAATTAGGGATCCAATATATGTCGAGTCTGTCCTTCACTTGGGGTGGGTTGTTATCGATGTATGTCGCAGTCACGGTGAGTAAGTTTCGTTACGTCCGTTCATTTAGTGTATTTTTGTGAACGTGACGTTCGGTAGTCTGTTGAGGGTTTGTGTTATTTTTAGTTTGTCATTTTTTGTCTTTATACATAGTATATCTATTTAAATATACATAGTATATATACATATATAAATAAAGGAATGTCGCTGCGTCTTGGTCTCTCCACATCCCATGCCGTGACAACCAAAGCCTTCTTCTGTATTTCACACACAGCCCAACAAGCACACACACACACACTGCAGAGCTGCATGTTCAAACCCTTGAAACTAGTTTATCTTGAGGGGAATTAAATAAAAGGTTTGAGGCTGGGTCAGTAGTGTTCCAGGGAGAGAATGGCAGAAGCAGGAATATCATTTACTACTAGTGATGAGGGGGAAAAATCTATACAGTTACATATCGCAATATTATTATTATATCTATACTTTGACGTTAGCTAGCGCTAGTCGGCTGTACCTGCACCTAAAAAGGCCTGTATTTTTCATCCTATAGCTTGTTCTCCAACTTCTTTTTAAATAGTGAGTCAACATGGTTTTAGCACTTTTATTTCCATGACTGATCAAAACTCATTTTCACATGCTCTCTCGTCTCTCTACAGCAGACGGAGTGAACAATATAGTTGGAACTTCAAATAGCAATAAAATTGCAGTATCGAATCGTAATACATATAGAATCGTGACAATCACAAAACATATCGTATCGGGACCTAAGTATCGGGATAATGTCGTATGGAGAGGTCCCTGGCAATTCCCAGCCTTACTTACCACATGGATCTGAAACCAACATGGAGCAGGTTTCACCCACCCACGTGCACTACTTTCAACTGAATTGAATTTAAGACGTCAGGGAGGTGAGGGGAATGTTTTAACTATGCAGTGTTAAGGTGGGAAGGATCTTTGGACGAACTGTGAAACTAGACATTAACACACACACATAGTAGGGAGACATGGGTCATGGACTGAATACCTCCATCATGTTGTGTAAGGTCACACGGAGGTAACCTGAAACCTTTACAGTAGAGAAGACTAATTCAATCCATCTGTGTTCTCCTGTCCGCTCCTCTCTCAGTATTAGACATTAGGTTTAATAAAACACAAGACTTCAATCCATTCAATACACGTCTTACTCAGGGCCTTTGATAAGCTTAGAGAAGGGATGAAGCTGGTGTAGCTAGGAGCGATAGGTGTGACGTGTGTGTGGTGTTCTGCCAGGTAACGCCTTGTTGTTGCTCTGTTCTGACATTTGGAAGGGCTGTCAGAGGTCAGAGGGTTGTAAAATAACCCCCAGATGATTGTGTGTTAAGGGGAGGTGGGATATGTTGTCATGGCTACAGACACGAGTGACAGGGACATTATTTATTCCATGGACCAGTTAATTCCAAAAGGTACCGAGCATCTGGAAGAGTCTTATAAACTGTATAATCTCATTATTATCACCATTACAGATGTGAGTGACTGGTTTTGGGGTTTCATTTCTCTCTCTGAGCGAAGGCCAAGTACTAACACGTTTATATAAACATTACCTTAAAGGATTAGGAGACAGACAGACAGACAGACAGACAGACAGACAGACAGACAGACAGACAGACAGACAGATAGACAGACAGACAGACAGACGGACGGATGTTGTCCAAGGCTCCTCTTAATATATGTCATGCTACCATTCAGACGCATCACGCACGCAATTCAATGTTCGTCCATAATACATCACAGAAACGTTGCACATGGAGGTGTGTACTGATAATAACAGTGCTATAGAGTTAGAGCTAGGGCTGGGCTTTCCCTCCTCAGTGATTTAGAATAGGATCAACAGGAAGTCTTTGAAAGTCTAAATCTGGAGAGGAGAGGGATTCCGCCCGGCAGAGGGTACACACACACACACACGCAGACTAGGGCTGACCCCACTTAGTCGACTGGTCGGTTGTTTGTTCGATAGGCTGTTGGTCGCAATAGTTTTATTTATATATTTTTTCATGGTGCACAAGACACAGGGATGGCACAGGGGATGGCACAGGGGATGGCACAGTCCATCACTCTAAGACGTGATACTGAAACTTATTATGTCAAAATAATGGTGCAACACTGATAAATTGAATATATTGTTATTAAGTTAACCAGAATATTGGGATTGAGAACAATGCGGTGGAGGCAGCAGCAGCAGAGACGAGGAAACAGCCCTTGCCGTAGGCTAGTTGTATAAGAGAATGGAGGAGTGAGGAAACCCTAACTGAACTGTTAAATGTGATGAGAAGCAGGTACGAGGAGTTAAACATTTCATGTAGACGGACACAGAACAAGACAGGAACAGCGTCAGCGCCGGGTAAACCACATACGACAATTACAATTAATGCTGGGGAACAGACAGAGTCCAGGTGAGTCCAATGAGCGCTGCTGCGCGTGGCGAGGGTAACAGGTGTGCGTAATGACGGTGGCAGGAGTGTGTAGGCATGGCAAAATGTGCCTGGCTTTATAAATCATCCATATATATCTACAAAAATGAGACAGATCAGCTTCTGTTGCCTGTTTGAGTGTTTGTTTAATATCCTACTGATTGGTTCTAATGTATTTAGTGTTGTTTACACGGTTCCAAACAGGCAGAACAATTATATTGTAATCTAACAACACCTGTTTATCACATAACATGCTCTCGGCTCTCGGTTCTCGGGCTCTCGGCTCTCGGTTCTCGGGCTCTCGGCTCTCGGCTCTCGGTTCTCGGGCTCTCGGCTCTCGGTTCTCGGGCTCTCGGCTCTCGGTTCTCGGGCTCTCGGCTCTCGGCTCCGTCACCCTCCTTTATCTTGATCTCCTTCTTATCCTTATTATTATTATATTATTATGATTATTATAATAAAAAGTAATGTCGTTAGTAGTCAGTGTAGCAGCCTTGTATAACCACCATCCAGCTGTAGGCCTAAGATCACATCCTGTTTAGTCTAAATACAGTAACTTACTGAGGCCTATATTTCAATACTTATATAGGTTACTGTATCAATCAATTCATTCATGTGATCACACAGCATACGAGATTCATGCTTTGAAATGCAATCAAGCATTTTAGTTTTAAAATTAAATAACAAAGGGAGCTTCGAATAACTAGTCTAAACAATAAATAAACCACAATTCACGAATGCATGCAACTGTTTTCAGTCTGAAGTAATAAAAGCTTTATATATTTATTTATTTATTTTCTTTGTTAGAACAGACTCTCTGGTACACTTATTTATTTAGTGTTGTTTAAACTGTTCAAAATGGTCAGAAAAAAATCATAATATTGTAATCTAACAGCAACTGTTTGACACACATAATACTCAGCGCGTGCTCCTACACCCTCCCTTTTTAGATCTCCAGTCAAATGTCTTCCACAGATCTGACTTCCCCTTTCCCTCCTGAGCAACCAGTCAAATGTCTTCCACAGATCTGACTTCCCCTTTCCCTCCTGAGCAACCAGTCAAATGTCTTCCACAGATCTGACTTCCCCTTTCCCTCCTGAGCAACCAGTCAAATGTCTTCCACAGATCTGACTTCCCCTTTCCCTCCTGAGCAACCAGTCAAATGTCTTCCACAGATCTGACTTCCCCTTTCCCTCCTGAGCAACCAGTCAAATGTCTTCCACAGATCTGACTTCCCCTTTCCCTCCTGAGCAACCAGTCAAATGTCTTCCACAGATCTGACTTCCCCTTTCCCTCCTGAGCAACCAGTAAATATCCGGCGTTTCAAGTTTCTTTTTCACTACCTATGCATCCATTTTGCTGTCATGTGTTACGTTCTTCAGCGTTTGATATACAAACATGTATAAACATATAATATGATATATAAACAAATGTATTGATGTGATTATGATAGGCTATAGGTCAGGCCCTATTGGTCACGTGCATGTGACCCTTGCATGTTTCGCGTAAAGAGAGCAAGGGTTGAGGGAACAGGGAATGGTTTTCATAAACAAATGAGGGATTTCGGTAAGATAACTTTTCAATCAGAAACAACTAAGAAACTGAAATGCTGGTGCAGCTTCAGGACGTACAGTACAATAAACACTTGCTGTGTGCGCCAGTCATACAGGCACTGGCTGTCATTTTAAACACATCGGGTTCTTTCTTGAGTCATTTGTGTGTCTTAATTATTTAATTAAACAGTGTGCTTGAAGCATCAGACAAGCTCAGCGCATAAGTAGTTGATTTTATTCAAACACATGGGGTGTGTCTATATATGGAAAAACAAGTTTAAACATTTAGACCAATCGATTGGTTGAAAGAACAGGACGACTCTCGGTCGACCAAGATATTTCCTAACGCAAACACACACAAATGAATACACGCATGCAGCACACACACCACACACACAAACAGACACATACACACAACCCCTCTGGACCCCGTCACTCATTGCCCTGCTAAGACGGAGCACAGCAGCTTTACAGTTCCATCCCCCTCCCTCTCTCTCTCTCTCTCTTAACATTCTAGTAGTTGGTCACTGTAGAGCCGACCCATGTAATGTCACACTGTTGTGCCGTTGGCTGAACAAGATGCTTTTCCAGCCCCTCGGTGTGAAGAACAAAGACCTCTATTGTTTGGTTAGAGAGAGAGAGAGTGGGGAGAGGAGAGAGGTGGGGAGAGGAGAGAGGTGGGGAGAGGAGAGAGGTGGGGAGAGGAGAGAGGTGGGGAGAGGAGAGAGGTTGGGACAGGAGAGAGGTGGGAGAGGAGAGAGGTGGGGAGAGGAGAGAGGTGGGGAGAGGAGAGAGGTGGGGAGAGGAGAGAGGTGGGGAGAGGAGACAGAGTGGGGAGAGGAGAGAGGTGGGAGAGGAGAGAGGTGGGGAGAGGAGAGAGAGTGGGGAGAGGAGAGAGGTGGGGAGAGGAGAGAGGTGGGGAGAGGAGAGAGAGTGGGGAGAGGAGAGAGGTGGGGAGAGGAGAGAGAGTGGGGAGAGGAGAGAGGTGGGGAGAGGAGAGAGAGTGGGGAGAGGAGAGAGGTTGGGACAGGAGAGAGGTGGGAGAGGAGAGAGGTGGGGAGAGGAGAGAGGTGGGGAGAGGAGAGAGAGTGGGGAGAGGAGAGAGAATGGGGAGAGGAGAGAGGTGGGGAGAGGAGACAGAGTGGGGAGAGGAGAGAGAGTGGGGAGAGGAGAGAGGTGGGGAGAGGAGAGAGAGTGGGGAGAGGAGACAGAGTGGGGAGAGGAGAGAGGTGGGGAGAGGAGAGAGAGTGGGGAGAGGATAGAGAGTGGGGAGAGGAGAGAGAGTGGGGAGAGGAGAGAGAGTGGGGAGAGGAGAGAGGTGGGGAGAGGAGAGAGGTGGGGAGAGGAGAGAGAGTGGGGAGAGGAGAGAGAATGGGGAGAGGAGAGAGGTGGGGAGAGGAGACAGAGTGGGGAGAGGAGAGAGAGTGGGGAGAGGAGAGAGGTGGGGAGAGGAGAGAGGTGGGGAGAGGAGAGAGAGTGGGGAGAGGAGAGAGGTGGGGAGAGGAGAGAGAGTGGGGAGAGGAGAGAGGTGGGGAGAGGAGAGAGAGTGGGGAGAGGAGAGAGGTGGGGAGAGGAGAGAGGGGAGAGAGGAGACAGAGTGGGGAGAGGAGACAGAGTGGGGAGAGGAGAGAGGTGGGGAGAGGAGACAGAGTGGGGAGAGGAGACAGAGTGGGGAGAGGAGAGAGGTGGGGAGGAGAGAGAGTGGGGAGAGGAGACAGAGTGGGGAGAGGAGAGAGGTGGGGAGGAGAGAGAGTGGGGAGAGGAGACAGAGTGGGGAGAGGAGAGAGGTGGGGAGAGGAGAGAGAGTGGGGAGAGGAGACAGAGTGGGGAGAGGAGAGAGGTGGGGAGAGGAGACAGAGTGGGGAGAGGAGAGAGGTGGGGAGAGGAGAGAGTGGGGAGAGGAGAGAGGTGGGGAGAGGAGAGAGAGTGGGGAGAGGAGAGAGGTGGGGAGAGGAGAGAGGTGGGGAGAGGAGAGAGAGTGGGGAGAGGAGAGAGAGTGGGGAGAGGAGAGAGGTGGGGAGAGGAGAGAGAGTGGGGAGAGGAGAGAGGTGGGGAGAGGAGAGAGGTGGGGAGAGGAGAGAGAGTGGGGAGAGGAGAGAGGTGGGGAGGAGAGAGAGTGGGGAGAGGAGAGAGTGGTGGGGAGAGGAGAGAGAGTGGGGAGAGGAGGGAGGTGGGGAGAGGAGAGAGGTGGGGAGAGGAGAGAGAGGTGGGGAGAGAAGAGAGAGTGGGGAGAGGAGAGAGTGGTGGGGAGAGGAGAGAGAGTGGGGAGAGGAGAGAGTGGTGGGGAGAGGAGAGAGGTGGGGAGAGGAGAGAGTGGTGGGGAGAGGAGAGAGAGTGGGGAGAGGAGACAGAGTGGTGGGGAGAGGAGAGAGAGTGGGGAGAGGAGAGAGGTGGGGAGAGGAGAGAGAGGTGGGGAGAGGAGAGAGGTGGGGAGAGGAGAGAGAGTGGGGAGAGGAGAGAGTGGTGGGGAGAGGAGAGAGAGTGGGGAGAGGAGAGAGGTGGGGAGAGGAGAGAGGTGGGGAGAGGAGAGAGGTGGGGAGAGGAGAGAGGTGGGGAGGAGAGAGAGTGGGGAGAGGAGAGAGTGGTGGGGAGAGGAGAGAGAGTGGGGAGAGGAGAGAGGTGGGGAGAGGAGAGAGGTGGGGAGAGGAGGAGGTGGGGTGGAGGAGTGAGAGTGTGGGAGAGGAGAGAGGTGGGGAGAGGAGAGAGATTGGGGAGAGAGAGAGAGTGGTGGGAGAGGAGAGAGTGGTTGGAGAGGTGAGAGTGGGGAGTGGAGAGAGTATGGGGAGAGGAGAGAGGTGGGGAGAGGAGACAGAGTGGTGGAGAGGAGAGAGGTGGGGAGAGGAGAGAGAGTGGGGAGAGGAGAGAGATGGGGAGAGGAGAGAGAGTGGGGATGAGGAGTGAGAGTGGGGTGAGGTGAGGTGGGAGAGGAGAGAGTGGGGAGAGGAGAGAGAGTGGGGAGAGGAGAGAGAATGGGGAGAGGAGAGAGGTGGGGAGAGGAGAGAGAGTGGGGAGAGGAGAGAGATGTGGGGAGAGGAGAGAGAGTGGGGAGAGGAGAGAGGTTGGGGAGAGGAGAGAGTGGTTGGGAGAGGAGAGGAATGGGGAGAGGAGACAGAGTGGGGGGTGAGTGAGGTGGGGTGGGAGAGGGGAGAGAGGTGGGGGAGAGGGTGAGAGTGGTGGGGAGAGGAGAGAGGTGGGGAGGAGGAGAGTGGTGGGGAGGTGGGAGAGGAGTGGTTGGGAGAGGAGAGAGGTGGGAGAGGAGAGAGGTGGGGGGAGAGAGTGGTGGGAGAGGAGAGAGGTGGGGAGAGGAGAGAGGGGGAGGTGGGGAGAGGAGAGGTGGTTGAGTGGGGAGAGGAGAGTGGGGAGAGGAGAGAGGTGGGGAGAGGAAGAGTGGTTGGGAGAGGTAGAGAGGTGGGGAGAGGAGAGAGAGTGGGGAGAGGAGAGAGGTGGGGAGAGGAGAGAGTGGTTGGGAGAGGAGAGAGGTGGGGAGAGGAGAGAGAGTGGGGAGAGGAGAGAGTGGTTGGGAGAGGAGAGAGAGTGGGGAGAGGAGAGAGAGTGGGGAGAGGAGAGAGAATGGGGAGAGGAGAGAGAATGGGGAGAGGAGAGAGAATGGGGAGAGGAGAGAGAGTGGGGAGAGGAGAGAGTGGTTAGGAGAGGAGAGAGAGTGGGGAGAGGAGAGAGGTGGGGAGAGGAGAGAGTGGTTGGGAGAGGAGAGTGGTTGGGAGAGGAGAGAGGTGGGGAGAGGAGAGAGGTGGGGAGAGGAGAGAGTGGTAGGGAGAGGAGAGAGGTGGGGAGAGGAGAGAGAGGTGGGGAGAGGAGAGAGGTGGGGAGAGGAGAGAGAGGTGGGGAGAGGAGAGAGAGTGGGGAGAGGAGAGAGGTGGGGAGAGGAGAGAGAATGGGGAGAGGAGAGAGTGGTGGGGAGAGGAGAGAGTGGTGGGGAGAGGAGAGAGAGTGGGGAGAGGAGAGAGGTGGGGAGAGGAGAGAGGTGGGGAGAGGAGAGAGAATGGGGAGAGGAGAGAGAGTGGTTGGGAGAGGAGAGAGTGGTTGGGAGAGGAGAGAGTGCCAGCTGTGTCACCTCCAGTCCGGCTAGAGCTGAGTAATGAAAGGGGAAGTGCTCAGGTGATAGAGAGAGCAGGAGGTTCCAGACCTACACCTGTCAGATAGCTATGTATCAATAGGACAGGTACCCTCGCCTTCCTCACCCCTCTGTCTACCTCTGTCTAACACCGTGCCAAGAGCAGAAGTATTTGCTAGCAAACAACCTCACTATAATCCTGTGTAAACGTTGACAGACCTGCTGGAGAGAGAAAGAGAGAGGGAGAGCGAGAGAGAGAAGCAGGAGAGAGGAGTGAACCAGCCTACCAGGATTATATCATTTCTAACACACCCTTATCTATAGAAATCACTCCCATGCTGACAGGATTTTCTGTATTAGACAAAATGCATCAGAGGTTTATGGCAGTAGGAGTTGGTACAGAGCCTTCAGAAAGTATTCAGACCCCTTGACTTTTTACACATTTTATTATGTTACAGCATCATTCTAAAATGGATTAAATTGGGGGTTTTCCCTCTTCAATGTACACACAATATCCCACAAGTCCACTGTTGACGTTGAGACTGGTGTTTTGCGGGTACTATTTAATGAAGCTGCCAGTTGAGGACTTGTGAGGCGTCTGTTTCTCAAACTAGACACTCTAATGTACTTGTCCTCTTGCTTTGTGCACCGGGGCCTCCCACTCCTCTTTCTATTCTGGTTAGAGCCAGTTTGCACTGTTCTGTGAACAGAGTAGTACACAGCGTTGAACAAGATCATCAGTTTCTTGGCAATTTCTTGCATGGAATAGCCTTCATTTCTCAGAACAAGTATAGACTGACGAGTTTCAAAAGAAAGTTATTTGTTTCTGGCCATTTTGAGCCTGTAATTGAACCCACAAATGCTGATGCTCC
>CM042421.1:22665900-22698400 GCA_023634145.1 Thymallus thymallus | reverse complement strand
GGAAGGTGTAGCTCAGCCTGCTGTTGGACCCGGAGTCCCTGTCGGAGGCAGATATCTGGAGCACGCTGGTGTAAACAGGTGCGTCCTCGAATACAGTCCCCTGATACATGTCCCGTAGGAACTGAGGTGTGTTGTCATTGGCGTCCAGGATTATTATCTCTACATACGTCGTATCAGACTTCTGAGGAATGCCGTTGTCCCTGGCGATGATGGCTAGCGTGTACGACGCTTGGTCCTCGTAGTCTATCTCCATTTGGGTGGTGATGGAGCCTGTGTCGGGTTCGATCTTAAACTGGGGGACGTTGTCCTCCATGACGTACGTGATGCGAGCGTTCTCTCCCGTGTCTTCGTCGGTGGCGCTGATGACGACCACGGTGGACCCCACGGGCCGGTCCTCGCTAATCATCACCTGGTAGTTGGCGCTCTGAAACACAGGACGGTGCGTGTTGGCGTCCGTGACGTTGATGAACACCTGTGCCATGTCATAACGCGTGCCGTCCGAAGCAGTCACCGTCAGGACGTACTGGCGCTCCTGTTTGTAGTCTAAGGGTAACGCCAAGGTGATGAGCCCGCCTCCACTCTGACTGGTGATGGCAAAACGGTTCCTGGTATTTCCGCTAGAGATCTGATAGGTTACAACGCTATTTACATCCCTGTCGACGGCAGTCACCGTCAACACACTGGTCCCCACCACAGCATCCTCATTGATCTTTAGAGAATACACCTTCTCTGTGAAGGTCGGGATGTTGTCGTTCACATCTAGTACCGTGATGCTCACGCTGGCCGAGGATGACATCACAGGTATCCCACAATCCCTCGCTTCCATGCCGAAGGTATAGAACTCAGTGGTTTCCCTGTCGAGCTCTGCCGCGACCGTGATCCACCCAGTGCTATTGTTGATGGTGAAGGGGAAACCAGGGGAGGTGTCGGTGAGACGGTACTCCAGACGGGCGTTATCCCCAGAATCACCATCTATAGCCTGGATGTGGATTACTGAGTAGCCAATGGCCACATTCTCCAGCACAGTGGCTTGGAACGGCGTGCTGACAAACATTGGAGCGTTATCATTTACGTCAACCACCTGGACCACCACCATCCCAGTCCCATTGATCAACGGAGGCCTGCCGCCATCCTGAGCTTTAAGCCGTAAATTATACTCCCTAATCATCTCGTAATCCAGAGGATTAATGACATCGATGACCCCAGTGGGAGAGTGGATGTAGAACTGTCCCTTCACGTTGCCACTGATGATGCTGTAGTGGACCTTAGCGTTGTTTCCCTCGTCTTTGTCCGTGGCCTCCACTTGAGTGACTTTAGAGTTAACGGCCACGTTCTCAGGGATTTGGACCACGTAACGTTTCTCACTGAACTGGGGGTAGTTGTCGTTCTCGTCCTCTACCGAGATGTTGACGGTGGCCGTGGCGCTCCGGGGTTCCGGGTCTTTTCCCTGGTCGTTGGCTTCCACGATCAGCTGGTACTGGGACATGGTCTCTCTGTCGGGCCGCTCTCTGATCCTCACTAGCCCGTGGCGTGGGTCGATCTCAAAACCAGAATTCACTCCGTCGCTGTTGACTATTTTATAGACCATATTGGCGTTGGAGGGTGCGTCCCCGTCTGTGGCTCTTATGGTCATGACCTCAAAGCCCACCTCTACATTCTCCCGTATGGTTACCCGGTATTCAGTCTGCTCAAACACCGGCCCATGGTCGTTGGTGTCGCTGACCGTCACGGTGAGGTAAGACGTGGCTGATCGCCGTGGGGAGCCGTTGTCTGTTACCATGACTTTGAAGACGTGTGTGTCTTTGACCTCCCTGTCTAAAGGCTGCACTGTTGTTATAGCACCTGTCTGAGGGTTTATTACAAAAAAGTCGTTGGATCTGCTGTCAAAGAGGGCTTCCATTCCATACTCTATTCTACCTGCCTCTCCATCATCCGGATCAGTGGCCTTTAGCGTGATGACCCGGGTCCCTGATGGTTCATTCTCAGGAACAGATACCTGGTAGTTCGGGAGCTGAAACTGGGGAGGTGTGTTCACATTTCTCCTTTTTCTATGGTTCCATTTGCCAGGCACAATCTGGATGGTGTGTGATGATGATAACTGCTCATGAGTCTCTCCCTCAACCTCTGTCACCGACCGCAACCTCACCAGCACCGAGACGCGGACGCGCGGGTCACTCAGAGCACGCAGCATACAACGCGCCTCGCTCAGCTCTCCGCGCCCCAAACAGTAGTCATCGTCCAGCAATAGATTTCCATGTTTAAAAACTGTTCTCAAGTATTTCCCAGAAGTACATGAGGCAGAAAAAGTGGTGTTTCGTGAAAAGGCAGGCAAAAGTTCTGTTACATTCACAAGCAAATTACCTGCGGATAAGCAGGAAGTTGCTTCCAGTTTGGAAAGGTAATTGATGTGAATGTCGGGCTTACCTATTGTGCTCTTTCTCCTGTATTTGATAAAACAGTCCTGTCCGTGTACAAATGTATTGAAATGTGTCAAAACAAAACGTTCAGACGTCAACGACCCTATCCTGATATAGACAGGCGCCGGGTTCCTCAATACGCGCACACAATCCGCTTTTCGGTACATACGGAGAGCTCCTTCTTGCCATTCCACTTGTAAAAAGTTCTGAATGTATTTAGGAGTTAAAGTCCTGTCTATTTTGTAAGTCCAACCGGGCCCCAGGGACACATTTGCCAAAACGGTCCCAGTTTGTAACGTGTCCGAAATATGTAGCTCGAAACATCCCAGCAAGGACACGTTGAATAGAACACAAACCCAGATCCAATACATCGGTAATTCCATGGTTTAAAACACCAACAAATCCCACTCAACTTCATCGAAACACCTCCACAAAACATGAACTATCCCTCTCCCTTTTTCTTTTATCCTTCATGGTAAGTTTTAAAGTGGAAAAGACACTGATATCCATAGTATCCCAGGAGCGCAGTCACATTATTCCACGGGCAAGGTTTAAATGACTTCAAAATGGCTCCGCGGCTCCCTCCTCTGAGAGGTGATTAGCATAAACAGTGTTCGGCTCGCTGGGACACTTTGGCAGGGGGCTTTCTGCTGTGTTCGGCTCGCTGGGACACTTTGGCAGGGGGCTTTCTGCTGTGTTCGGCTCGCTGGGACACTTTGGCAGGGGGCTTTCTGCTGTGTTCAGCTCGCTGGGACACTTTGGCAGGGGGCTTTCTGCTGTGTTCAGCTCGCTGGGACATTTTGGCAGGGGGCTTTCTGCTGTGTTCAGCTCGCTGGGACATTTTGGCAGGGGGCTTTCTGCTGTGTTCGGCTCGCTGGGACACTTTGGCAGGGGGCTTTCTGCTGTGTTCGGCTCGCTGGGACACTTTGGCAGGGGGCTTTCTGCTGTGTTCAGCTCGCTGGGACACTTTGGCAGGGGGCTTTCTGCTGTGTTCAGCTCGCTGGGACACTTTGGCAGGGGGCTTTCTGCTGTGTTCAGCTCGCTGGGACATTTTGGCAGGGGGCTTTCTGCTGTGTTCGGCTCGCTGGGAAATTTTGGCAGGGGGCTTTCTGCTGTGTTCAGCTCGCTGGGACATTTTGGCAGGGGGCTTTCTGCTGTGTTCAGCTCGCTGGGACATTTTGGCAGGGGGCTTTCTGCTGTGTTCGGCTCGCTGGGACACTTTGGCAGGGGGCTTTCTGCTGTGTTCAGCTGGCTGGGACACTTTGGCAGGGGGCTTTCTGCTGTGTTCAGCTCGCTGGGACACTTTGGCAGGGGGCTTTCTGCTGTGTTCAGCTCGCTGGGACACTTTGGCAGGGGGCTTTCTGCTGTGTTCAGCTCGCTGGGACATTTTGGCAGGGGGCTTTCTGCTGTGTTCGGCTCGCTGGGAAATTTTGGCAGGGGGCTTTCTGCTGTGTTCAGCTCGCTGGGACATTTTGGCAGGGGGCTTTCTGCTGTGTTCAGCTCGCTGGGACATTTTGGCAGGGGGCTTTCTGCTGTGTTCGGCTCGCTGGGACACTTTGGCAGGGGGCTTTCTGCTGTGTTCAGCTGGCTGGGACACTTTGGCAGGGGGCTTTCTGCTGTGTTCAGCTCGCTGGGACACTTTGGCAGGGGGCTTTCTGCTGTGTTCAGCTCGCTGGGACACTTTGGCAGGGGGCTTTCTGCTGTGTTCCACTAGAAATTTGTTATAAAACACGTTTGGTATTATTTAAACTTCCTCTGATGTTTTCAGATTAAAGTTGTGTATTGAGTTTGTCACCTGGGAAAAGGGTACATTGTTAGAGGTGAGTCTGGCCACAGTTATCTATGGGACAAAGATTGTCATGGTTAGTAGTCTAGAGCTCATCATTTGCATTCCCATTCTGAATAAATAATGTATTGAATTTATACTTGGCCCATGTGCTTGGATTTGTATTATGGGGTTGTATTTTTTTATTTCACCTTTATTTAACCAGGTAGGTCAGTTGAGAACTAGTTCTCATTTACAACTGTGACCTGGCCAAGACAAAGCAAGGCAGTGCGACAAAAAAAACAACAACACAGAGTTACACAGTAAACAAACATAGTCAATAACACAATAGATAATCTATATACAGAGTGCAAATGTAGTGTAAATGCAGTAAGGTTAGGAGGTAGGACAATAAATAGACCATAGTGGTGAAATAAATTACATAATTATCATCATTAACACAGGAATGAAGGATGTGCAAATGATGATGTGCAAATAGAGATACTGGAGTGCGAAAATAATAAAATATATATGGAGATGAGGTAGTAGGGTGGGCTATTTACAGAAGGGCTATATACAGGTGCAGTGATCGATAAGCAGCTCTGACAGCTGATGCTTAAAGTTATTGAGGTAGATGGTAGTCTCCAGCTTCAAGGATTTTTGCAATTCGTTCCAGTCATTGGCAGCAGAGAACTGGAAGGAATGGCGGCCAAAGGAGGTGTTGGCTTTGGGGGTGACCAGTGAGATATACCTGCTGGAGCGCATGCTACGGGTGGGTGTTGCTATGGTGATCAGCGAGTTGAGATAAGGCGGGGATTTACCTAATAAAGACTTATAGATGACCTGGAGCCAGTGGGTTTGGCGACGAATATATAATGAAGGCCAGCCAACGAGAGCATACAGGTCGCAGTGGTGGGTAGTATATGGGGCTTTGGTAACAAAACGGATGGCACTGTGATAGACTACATCCAATTTGCTGAGTAGAGTGTTGGAGGCTATTTTGTAAATGACATCGCCGAAGTCAAGGATCGGTAGGATAGTAAGTTTTACAAGGGCATGTTTGGCAGCATGAGTGAAGGAGGCTTTGTTGCGAAATAGGAAGCCGATTATAGATTTAATTTTGGATTGGAGATGGTTAATGTGAGTCTGGAAGTTGAGTTTACAGTCTAACCAGACGCCTAGGTATTTGTAGGTGTCCACATATTCTAAGTCAGACCCGTCCAGAGTAGTGATGATAGTCCGGTGGGCGGGTGCGGGCAGCTTTCGATAGAAAAGCATGCATTTAGTTTTACTAGCATTTAAGAGCAGTTGGAGGCCACGGAAGGAGTGTTGTATGGCGTTGAAGCTTGTTTGACGGTTAGTAAACACAGTGTCCAAAGAGGGGCCAGATGTATACAGAATGGTGTCGTCTGCGTAGAGATGGATCAGAGAGTCACCAGCAGCGAGAGCAACATCGTTGATATATACAGAGAATAGAGTCAGCCCAAGAATTGAACCCTGTGGCACCCCCATAGAGACTGCCTCTCCGGACAACCGGCCCTCCAATTTGACACACTGAACTCTGTCTGCGAAGTAGTTGGTGAACCAGGCGAGGCAGTCATTTGAGAAACCAAGGTTGGATTATATACACTTGTGGTCAGTTTGTGAATTAACTATTTTCAGAATATACATAACTCTCCAGATCAGATTATAATCCATAGCTTCCTCCATCCTATAATTTATGTTGGTATCCATATCAATGCATCATTGTTTAACTTTCATTCATTCACAACTTTAGACAAATTGTTTGTTTTATTCCCATGGGAAAAACATCAGCGTTGAAAATGAAGGTATGCATGAAGGTAAGCATGCAAAATGAAGGTATGCATGAAGGTAAGCATGCAAAATGAAGGTATGCATGAAGGTAGGCATGCAAAATGAAGGTATGCATGAAGGTAGGCATGCAAAATGAAGGTATGCATGAAGGTAGGCATGCAAAATGAAGGTGTCGCATCCCCCCTATTGGAGGGATGCAAAACCATTCTTCCACAATAACTTCCATAAATTGTTCAAACAATTTATGGAAGTGTTGTGACCACTCGTGCCCTGTGGATGGGGGCTTTGTCATCCTATGGGGGCATAACTATGATCCTAAGCATGAAGGGATGTTAATTGCTTAATTAACCCAGGAACCACACCTGTGTGGAAGCACCTGCTTTCAATATACTTTGTATCTCTCATTTACTCCAGTGTTTCTAGTATTTAGGCCGTTACCTGTACATTCCACCTGGTATAACATAAATAATGTTATTTTAACCACCAGTTGGCCGTTACCTGTACATTCCACCTGGTATAACATAAATAATGTTATTTTAACCACCAGTTGGCAGTTACCTGTACATTCCACCTGGTATAACATAAATAATGTTATTTTAACCACCAGTTGGCCGTTACCTGTACATTCCACCTGGTATAACATAAATAATGTTATTTTAACCACCAGTTGGCCGTTACCTGTACATTCCACCTGGTATAACATAAATAATGTTATTTTAATCACCAGTTGGCAGTTACCTGTACATTCCACCTGGTATAACATAAATAATGTTATTTTAACCACCAGTTGGCCGTTACCTGTACATTCCACCTGGTACAACATAAATAATGTTATTTTAACCACCAGTTGGCCGTTACCTGTACATTCCACCTGGTATAACATAAATAATGTTATTTTAACCACCTGTACATTCCACCTGGTATAACATAAATAATGTTATTTTAACCACCAGTTGGCCGTTACCTGTACATTCCACCTGGTATAACATAAATAATGTTATTTTAACCACCAGTTGGCCGTTACCTGTACATTCCCCCTGGTATAACATAAATAATGTTATTTTAACCACCTGTACATTCCACCTGGTATAACATACAGTGGGGAGAACAAGTATTTGATACACTGCCGATTTTGCAGGTTTTCCTACTTACAAAGCATGTAGAAGTCTGTAATTTTTATCATAGGTACTCTTCAACTGTGAGTGATGGAATCTAAAACAAAAATCCTGAAAATCACATTGTATGATTTTTAAATAATTAATTTGCATTTTATTGCATGACATAAGTATTTGATCACCTACCAACCAGTAAGAATTCTGGCTCTCACAGACCTGTTAGTTTTTCTTTAAGAAGCCCTCCTGTTCTCCACTCATTATCTGTATTAACTGCACCTGTTTGAACTCGTTACCTGTATAAAAGACACCTGTCCACACACTCAATCAAACAGACTCCAACCTCTCCACAATGGCCAAGACCAGAGATCTGTGTAAGGACATCAGGGATAAAATTGTAGACCTGCACAAGACTGGGATGGGCTACAGGACAATAGGCAAGCAGCTTGGTGAGAAGGCAACAACTGTTGGTGCAATTATTAGAAAATGGAAGAAGTTCAAGATGACGGTCAATCTCCCTCGGTCTGGGGCACCATGCAAGATCTCACCTCGTGGGGCATCAATGATCATGAGGAAGGTGAGGGATCAGCCCAGAACTACACGGCAGGACCTGGTCAATGACCTGAAGAGAGCTGGGACCACAGTCTCAAAGGAAACCATTAGTAACACACTACGCCGTCATGGATTAAAATCCTGCAGCGCACACAAGGTCCCCCTGCTCAAGCCAGCGCATGTCCAGGCCCGTCTGAAGTTTGCCAATGACCATCTGGATGATCCAGAGGAGGAATGGGAGAAGGTCATGTGGTCTGATGAGACAAAAATAGAGCTTTTTGGTCTAAACTCCACTCGCCGTGTTTGGAGGAAGAAGAAGGATGAGTACAACCCCAAGAACACCATCCCAACCGTGAAGCATGGAGGTGGAAACATCATTCTTTGGGGATGCTTTTCTGCAAAGGGGACAGGACGACTGCACCGTATTGAGGGGAGGATGGATGGGGCCATGTATCGCAAGATCTTGGCCAAGAACCTCCCTCAGTAAGAACATTGAAGATGGGTCGTGGCTGGGTCTTCCAGCATGACAATGACCCGAAACACACAGCCAGGGCAACTAAGGAGTGGCTCCGTAAGAAGCATCTCAAGGTCCTGGAGTGGCCTAGCCAGTCTCCAGACCTGAACCCAATAGAAAATCTTTGGAGGGAGCTGAAAGTCCGTATTGCCCAGCTACAGCCCCGAAACCTGAAGGATCTGGAGAAGGTCTGTATGGAGGAGTGGGCCAAAATCCCTGCTGCAGTGTGTGCAAACCTGGTCAAGAACTACAGGAAACGTATGATCTCTGTAATTGCAAAAAAAGGTTTCTGTACCAAATATTAAGTTCTGCTTTTCTGATGTATCAAATACTTATGTCATGCAATAAAATGCAAATTAATTACTTAAAAATCATACAATGTGATTTTCTGGATTTTCTTTTTAGATTCCGTCATTAACAGTTGAAGAGTACCTATGATAAAAATTACAGACTTCTACATGCTTTGTAAGTGGGAAAACCTGCAAAATCGGCAGTGTATCAAATACTTGTTCTCCCCACTGTAAATAATGTTATTTTAACCACAAGTTGGCCGTTACCTGTACATTCCACCTGGTATAACATAAATAATGTTATTTTAACCACCAGTTGGCCGTTACCTGTACATTCCACCTGGTATAACACAAATAATGTTATTTTTAACCACCAGTTGGCAGTTACCTGTACATTCCACCTGGTATAACATAAATAATATTATTTTAACCACCAGTTGGTGGTTAAAATGTACATTCCACCTGGTGGAATGTACACCTGGTATAACATAAATAATGTTATTTTAAGCACCAGAAACAAAGCATAGAAGGCTCAGTATAACTTGTGCGTGTTCGCCCCCTTGTGGCGAGAGTGGAGATGACGTGTAACAGTAACTACAGAGGTAAAGAGACTCATTTAGTACTTTAGATGGATTTCTTCAATGAGGTTTTTTGCTGGACACAAGAATGTAACAAATCAGTTATGATTTAAAACAATCCTAAATGTAATCACTTGATCTTCATTATTGGCATATTTTCTGCATTAGTTCAAAAGAATGCAGTTCAATCCAAAATGTGTTCAGGTGAAATAGATAGATAGATAGATAGATAGATAGATAGATAGATAGATAGATAGATAGATAGATAGATAGATAGATAGATAGATAGATAGATAGATAGATAGATAGATAGATAGATAGATAGATAGATAGATAGATAGATAGATAGATAGATAGATAGATAGATAGCCATCATTTTCATAATATGCACATTTTCTAATAACCTGTCCAAATAAATAAATGAAACAATGAAATACCATGTGCATGATTGTACACAGTCCACACTATCGGATAATACTGTACATCACAAGTCCCAGAGGGCAACAGTACAGAGGAAGTTTGAGTGTGTGTTTCTTGGCGAGTAGACGGGTCCAAAAGCAGGATCAGTGGGCTGTTCTGTTCTACAGTAGTTGCTCAGAGAATGGGTAGTACCGTAGTTTATTCAATCAGCAGTGTGACTGATGGTAAGGTTAGGTCCAGATCAATAGTGGACTGGGCCTGGCCTTGGTCTGTTTCTAGCTCAGACTCAGTTGGCTGGAGTCCTCCCCTTGGCCACAGGCGCTTGTGTGTGCTCTGTGTGTGTGCTCTGTGGGGCCCAGACGGACGATCTTCCCACTGCCCAGACACTCGTCCCCCTTCTACAGCACTGCAAACTGGGAGAGAGAAGAGAAGTGAAGGAGGAAGATAGAAGGGAAGGCCGTGTGGAGCAGACACTGACGGAAGTTTGAAGCAAGGCTATTCATTCAATGTGGAGGTAGATAAGACGTGTGGGAGACATTGATGCTGAATATGGACTCCCTCTGAACTAACCTCCACACACACACACACACACACACACACACACACACACACACACACACACACACACACACACACACACTCCGGCCTTGAGCCCAGAGCTCAAAGACAAACGCGTCTCGGCCATATTGTTTTCTCAGAGCAGTGGGTTATGGGATAGCGCATGAAGAGAGGGGTAATCCAAGCGTGGACAAGGCTCTTTGTACCCTGACTAGAGTCTGGAGTAATCCCTGTCAGGGAAGCCAGAGACACACTGGAGCAGCTGGCTTTGTACCCTGACTAGAGTCTGGAGTAATCCCTGTCAGGGAAGCCAGAGACACACTGGAGCAGCTGGCTTTGTACCCTGACTAGAGTCTGGAGTAATCCCTGTCAGGGAAGCCAGAGACACACTGGAGCAGCTGGCTTTGTACCCTGACTAGAGTCTGGAGTAATCCCTGTCAGGGAAGCCAGAGACACACTGGAGCAGCTGGCTTTGTACCCTGACTAGAGTCTGGAGTAATCCCTGTCAGGGAAGCCAGAGACACACTGGAGCAGCTGGCTTTGTACCCTGACTAGAGTCTGGAGTAATCCCTGTCAGGGAAGCCAGAGACACACTGGAGCAGCTGGCTTTGTACCCTGACTAGAGTCTGGAGTAATCCCTGTCAGGGAAGCCAGAGACACACTGGAGCAGCTGGCTACGTTCACCAGCTCACACAGATTAACTAAAACCACTGTAACGGTACATGGGCTGGCTTTATATCCTAAAAACTGACCTAACCACAATACATTTATTTGAAAATGGCCTAAAGAAATGTTACTCATAGTTAGAATTCTTCTGAGAAAAAAACATCCCTTGAAAGTAACGAAACCAACTGCTCAAACTCTGAAAAGGGTGAGACAGGCGGCTTACATGTCTAACTGTGGAAAACAACAGAGAGCTTACCTGTCCTGGTGTGAGTGCTCTGATTGGCTAAGACAGCATGATCCACACAGAGCCATCCATGTTGAAGGTCACAGTGCAAGGGGCTGGAGATACACAACTTAACATGTTACCAACACTTTATTAACATGTTACCAACACTTTATTAACATGTTACCAACACTTTATTAACATGTTACCAACACTTTATTAACATGTTACCAACACTTTATTAACATGTTACCAACACTTTATTAACATGTTACCAACACTTTATTAACATGTCACTAAAACTTGAAGTGTACATTTTTAACCCAATAAAGCTTTTTTAAGCCAACAAAGGTGTTGTTAATGACACTTCCTTACAAACTGTGTCTGGCCCTAACGTGTCATGTGACTCACTGAGAGGCATCTGGTGGATGAAGCGGAAGTGACACTCCATCATCTTAGTCTGGATCAGCTCAGAGGGAGGGTCCTCTGCTATCCAATGGAAATGATCTGTTCGTAGCGTGTCTCTGAATAGAGCTGGGTGATTGGTGGTCGGACCCTGATGTTAGGGAGTATAGAATAAGAATCCCATTAAGAATCAACAGAAAATAACATTAAGAAGGCGGGAGATCTGCCTCATAGCCTGTACTGTAGTTAGGCCGGTTGTTCAGGACTAAATTAGTTATAACAGTATTGAAGTGGTAGAAACCATACCTTACCACAAACACATCTCCAGTAGTGATGTCTTTGTCCACAACAAACCATGCATCCCTCTGCCCACCAATCCTAGCCCTTTGGCCTAGTGTCAGGGTGAACCAACCTGAGAGGAAGAGGAGGAAGAGGAGGAACAGAACTATGTAAAGGTTTGTAAAGCTTTAGTATTGGAAGAACAGTACTCTTATAAGGATAGTGGAACAAGCAGTAACATAGATGATACCACTGTGGACTTCACACAGCATTACCTTTATGTTCACCCAGGACTTTCCCATCCTCGATGGAGACAAAGTTCCCTGGTTTCGGCTCTAAATACTGACAGAAAAACAGCAATGGAGATATTGTTATTACACACAAACATGATCATTCATTACTATGGCCAGTGTATCTCAATAATTAACTTGATACAGTACTGTTGTGTGTGTATTTTAATTCCATACCTCTAGAATGAAATCCTCAAATGTCCTCTCTCCAATAAAGCAGATGCCCATACTCTGGAAACAGATAATGATATTCAGTGTTGCCACACAGTCCACAAAAAAATACTATTGACTTTGTAAGATATAGCGATGTCTCAATACAGTGTAATTAGGGTGTAGGCAGAACAACAACACAATGCAATGACATTATATTAAACTTTGTTCATCTGTAGGCAGCTCAGAGACGAGAGATGATCAATACTATCTCCACTCCTGTCCAGATGGATTTGGACAGTTAAATGTGCCTCTTTACTCCAATGTTTCATATGAGGTGAAAGTACAGAATGTCACCTTTTATTTTAGGCTATTTTCATTCATATCGGTTTTACCTTTGAGAAGTTAAAGCACTAGTCCCCCATGTGAAGAAGTCATAAGTGTTTGTACAACTTCATAGTGTATCAATAACAGGGAAGGTTAGCGTTTTGGGGGGGGTATGAAAATGATCATCTGTAATCATGGTAGCATGTACATCAAGACCAGACACCACACCCTAACACGCTATTTCCCCATTTAGTCAAATCAGAATTAACATATTTTTATTGAAGGTATGCAAATCCACAATAAATATTCACTAATTTGCATATCCCAAGAAAACATTTTCCAATACATTTATTCAAGTCAGAATGATTGATATTTTGGGGGTGATAACACACCCAAGTCAGAATGATTGATATTTTGGGGGTGATAACACACCCAAGTCAGAATGATTGATATTTTGGGGGTGATAACACACCCAAGTCAGAATGATTGATATTTTGGGGGTAATAACACACCCAAGTCAGAATGATTGATATTTTGGGGGTGATAACACACCCAAGTCAGAATGATTGATATTTTGGGGGTGATAACACACCCAAGTCAGAATGATTGATATTTTGGGGGTGATAACACACCCAAGTCAGAATGATTGATATTTTGGGGGTGATAACACACCCAAGTCAGAATGATTGATATTTTGGGGGTGATAACACACCCAAGTCAGAATGATTGATATTTTGGGGGTGATAACACACCCAAGTCAGAATGATTGATATTTTGGGGGTGATAACACACCCAAGTCAGAATGATTGATATTTTGGGTGATAACACACCCAAGTCAGAATGATTGATATTTTGGGGGTGATAACACACCCAAGTCAGAATGATTGATATTTTGGGGGTGATAACACACCCAAGTCAGAATGATTGATATTTTGGGGGTGATAACACACCCAAGTCAGAATGATTGATATTTTGGGTGATAACACACCCAAGTCAGAATGATTGATATTTTGGGGGTGATAACACACCCAAGTCAGAATGATTGATATTTTGGGGGTGATAACACACCCAAGTCAGAATGATTGATATTTTGGGGGTGATAACACACCCAAGTCAGAATGATTGATATTTTGGGTGATAACACACCCAAGTCAGAATGATTGATATTTTGGGGGTGATAACACACCCAAGTCAGAATGATTGATATTTTGGGGGTAATAACACACCCAAGTCAGAATGATTGATATTTTGGGGGTAATAACACACCCAAGTCAGAATGATTGATATTTTGGGGGTGATAACACACCCAAGTCAGAATGATTGATATTTTGGGTGATAACACACCCAAGTCAGAATGATTGATATTTTGGGGGTGATAACACACCCAAGTCAGAATGATTGATATTTTGGGGGTAATAACACACCCAAGTCAGAATGATTGATATTTTGGGGGTGATAACACACCCAAGTCAGAATGATTGATATTTTGGGGGTGATAACACACCCAAGTCAGAATGATTGATATTTTGGGGGTGATAACACACCCAAAGTTCAGACTTACCCAGAACAGTTGATCAAAATATTGTTATTTCATAGATGATTATATATATTTTTTGTATCACTATTCATGCGTATGACGGATGCATACACCTTGATCACACCAACAGCATCATTGCATAAAACATGTTACGGGCAGCATCATATGGATATGTCAGCATTCATCTTCTGCTACCATTTCTATGCATACAGTTTGACGCATATGTTCGATAAATTAATTAGAAATTAATCTGGTCAAAATGCAATGACGAGGTCGCTGTGATCGAGGCGATATTTACCACAAGTTTACACAAAATACCACTTGAAATAAAAAAATCCTCTGGACAAGTCTGGGTAGAAGTCCTAATAACCAGTGTGAGAAACAATGTAAAAATGACTTGGGAAACCGGTCGATAAAGATGCAGTGCCACTTGGGAGCCCATTAGCTGTTAGCGATGCCTGCCCCATATGTAAGGCAGTATCTGAGATGATGCGGGAGCCTGTTAACTTGTTGGACTGTGTCTTTGGAAGTGCGACTACCCTTAGCACACACTGTAGAAACAGCATCAGCTCTCACAACATGCATCTCACCCTCCTCTCTGGTTGCATCCAGTGTCACCAAAAATGCACAATCTGTCCCTCACATCTGATACAGCAGTGGCACCCTCGTTGAACGTGGCTACTGCCTCACTTATATTAATGCAGCTTTTGCCCAAAAAGTCTGTTTAGGGTATTATATTATATACACCATATTACAGAGTTTAGACATTCATTTGCATTCTGGGTTCCTCTGTGCTTCACTGTTTTGAGGAGGTTGTCATTTGACATCCTATGTTATTCAGGCACCATTTTCTATGCAACCTCTCAATAAAAAATGTATTTATGCCTGCATAGTTTTTGTGACTGGGTGGATCCTCACTCTTTTCTAGGGCTCGCTGGTGACAAGCATCTACTGTGAGTATGGGTTTTGTCTGTTGACATGGAATGGAGAAACCAGCCCAGATAGCAGGCTTTAGAACTAAGAGCTGCATAACCAAGTTGATAGAAGAACCATCCTGGTATTTAAGTTGACCTTCTGTACTTGTCACTTCATATGAAACTCTCAAAATGTTTTGCTTTACTGATCAAACACAGTACATACAGAGGGCAGTGTATCTGTCTGACTGTGGTTATTTACCTCTTTCTTCTTCAGGAAGCCGGCCTCGGCTGCAATCTTCTTCACGTAGTCTTTGGTGAGTCCAGACAGCGGAAAGACTGTATGCCGCAAAGCATCCTGCGACATCTGGCTGAGGAAGAATGTCTGGTCCTTAAAACGGTCCGCTCCCTGGTACAACCTCACCGCTTCAACGTTGATAACAAAGGGTTAAAAAGTCTACAGACTTACAGATAAAAGCCTTTCACAAATGAAATTCGGTACCCTGCGGATCAGGGTACCAAACGCTCCAGTATCCAGAGCATAAGGGGATATGTGAAAGCACCCAAAGTCTACATATTGTTATAAAGAGGTAAGATTTATTTTATTTTATTTAACTTGGCAAGTCAGTTAAGATCAAATTCATATTTAGAATGACGGCCTACCTACAGGGTCAGACCCTGGAGCATATTAGGGTTAAGTGCCTACCTACAGGGTCAGACCCTGGAGCATATTAGGGTTAAGTGCCTACCTACAGGGTCAGACCCTGGAGCATATTAGGGTTAAGTGCCTACCTACAGGGTCAGACCCTGGAGCATATTAGGGTTAAGTGCCTACCTACAGGGTCAGACCCTGGAGCATATTAGGGTTAAGTGCCTACCTACAGGGTCAGACCCTGGAGCATATTAGGGTTAAGTACTACCTACAGGGTCAGACCCTGGAGCATATTAGGGTTAAGTGCCTACCTACAGGGTCAGACCCTGGAGCATATTAGGGTTAAGTGCCTACCTACAGGGTCAGACCCTGGAGCATATTAGGGTTAAGTGCCTTGCTCAAGTACACATCGACAGGTTTTTCATTAACATGATAATAATAATAACACATTGGTATGAGAAAAGCATAGAAAGATGTTGAGAGGAGTTTGTTGTTCTTACGGTTCCTTATCTCAAAGCGGTCTCTGAAGACATGTTGAGGGGGAGGAGACACGTTACTCTGTTGGAAGACTTCCTCATCCTCCTGAGATGTCCTGGCATAGTGGCCTGTCGCCATGGCATCAGCACCTAAGGGGAAATTAGCAACATCACAATATTGGCTTTTTTTGTACAAACTCCGTTACTTTAATGGTACTGGAAGTCCTTAGCATACATGGATATTTAAATAATATAAAAATAAGCATATCAATAATATTGATCATTATTGTAAGGCTACATACTCAAGAAATTGATGGCATAATTGTAGAAGTGGTTGAATTTGATGTGTTTGTTGCACAGAATGTCTGGATTTGGTGTCCTGCCCTTCTCATATTCCTTCAAAAGATTGCTGAAGAAAGGAGACATTGGTCAGACATTGAGAGAGCAATCTGGGGTATATTCATTTAGCAGATTCTGTTACAAACAGAAAACATTTTACAACGAAAACAAGTGTTTCTATTGGACAAATTCAGGTAGGTCCCTCTCCATTCTGTTCCATTTGCTGTTTGGATCTTAAACGGTAAACAGTTTCCTTTGCAAGACAAGCCTTGTGACACCAGCCTAATCTTGCCATAACTCACATTATTTCAAATAAGGTGAGTGCAGCTGCCTGTTTGGCCGGGCTATAACTGTTCCAATTATACAGATTTAACAATCATCCAATTAAAGAGGTTACCTACGTGAACACTTCGTGCCAGAACTCTTTGACGTAGGATACTTGATGGAAGGGTATGTCCAGACTGTTGCACACTTTGTAGGCATCTTTACAGTCCCTTTCAGAGGAGCACACCCCCTTCTCATCCAGGGAATCCCAGTTCTTCATAAACACTCCAGTAACGTGGTAACCTGTCAATAAAACTAGTTATACTTACAGCAAACAAAGCAACATTACATACAAAACAATAAGACAGAGTTTCCGTTTCCTCATTAAATGAGTTGTTATGTAGTTAGTTCATGTTGAAGGAACGTCTCACCTCTTCTCCGAAGTAACAACGCCGCGACACAGCCTTCAACTCCCCTGGACACGCCATGACTCCCACGACTCCCACGACTCCCATGACTCCCATGACTCCCACAACTCCCATGACTCCCATGACTCCCATGACTCCCACAACTCCCATGACTCCCATGACTCCCACAACTCCCATGACTCCCATGACTCCCACAACTCCCATGACTCCCACGACTCCCCTGACTCCCACAACTCCCACAACTCCCATGACTCCCACAACTCCCATGACTCCCATGACTCCCACAACTCCCATGACTCCTACGACTCCCCTGACTCCCACAACTCCCACAACTCCCATGACTCCCACGACTCCCATGACTCCCATGACTCCCATGACTCCCCGGACTCCCACCACGACTTGACACGGAAATATGGGGTTTAATTGTCTAATTCAGGTTACAACTTCACTTCAAACCAATGTCCGACTAGAAACAAGTCGCGTGTGGATTTACTTTCAGCTGTAGCTTGTGTTGCGGGGGAGCGTTAATAACTGTAACACCGTCAACTGAACGGAGCTGTTGAACTTCTGCTCCGTAAATTGGGTAAAAAACGCCAACATCCAAACATTTGCATATTATTTTTGAAAATATCAAGGTACGTGGACTAGAATTATGCAACTGTGTTTGTGATTATATCGAGTGCTGCACACGTGGAATATAATCTGTAGGAACCCTTCACCATGTCAGTCTTACGTCATTTCAGAGTCTTTTTGCAATACATTTTTATAGAAAGTTAGCAAAAATAGATAAGATGTTGCTACCGTGGAAAGGAAAACACCGGTCTATTAGTGTAAAAATACCCCTGATTTAGTCTTTAGTTCCATCCCAGTTTACCTGTTAGTTTATGGTCCTGCCTGCACCTACCGACCTGCTTTCAATTACATCAGCAAAACAATATTCTATTTTATTTGGAATGGCAAGCCAGACAAAATTAAAAGGGCCTATTTATATAATGAATATGACATTATTAGATATTAAAGCATTAGATCTCTCACTAAAGGCTTCAGTCATACAACAGCTATACTTAAATCCTAACTGGTTCTCTATCAGATTAGTGAGAATGTCTGACCCCGTGTTCAAGAAGGGCCTTTTTACCTTTATTCAGATTACAACTGCTCACTTTCAGCTATTTGAAAATGAAATAATCTCCAAATTATAGAAAAGTTGTTTGTAATTGTATTTTAATCCACCAGAAAATAAAAAAAGGTCTAATGTTTGTAAATGATATGATCAATAGGACTGGTGGAGTTACGTCACACATGCAGCTAACAGACATATGGAAATGTCTTCTCCACCCAAAACTAGAACCAGCTAATTGCAGCATTACCACAAACATGGAAGAGGCAGGTGGAACCAATAGAATGTTATATACAGTATATGGGGGATTCAATCTTTCCAGCTCTGCATATCTGTCCATATGTAGCTCGTTTTGGTCACAGGTCCAGGAATGGCTGAAGAATTGCAACATTAACCTAGAGCTGACGCTACAGATAGCAATACTGGGTGATAACCTGGAGCTAACGCTACAGATAGCACTACTGGGTGATAACCTGGAGCTAACGCTACAGATAGCACTACTGGGTGATAACCTGGAGCTGACGCTACAGATAGCACTTTCTGGGTGATAACCTGGAGCTAACGCTACAGATAGCACTTTCTGGGTGATAACCTGGAGCTAACGCTACAGATAGCACTAATGGGTGATAACCTGAAGCTAACGCTACAGATAGCACTACTGGGTGATAACCACAGATAGCACTACTGGGTGATAACCTGGAGATGACGCTACAGATAGCACTACTGGGTGATAACCGGGAGCTGACGCTACAGATAGCACTACTGGGTGATAACCTGGAGCTGACGCTACAGATAGCACTACTGGGTGATAACCGGGAGCTGACGCTACAGATAGCACTTTCTGGGTGATAACCTGGAGCTAACGCTACAGATAGCACTTTCTGGGTGATAACCTGGAGCTAACGCTACAGATAGCACTACTGGGTGATAACCTGGAGCTAACGCTGCAGATAGCAATATTGGGTGATAACCTGGAGCTAACGCTAAAGATAGCATTACTGGGTGATAACCTGGAGCTAACGCTACAGATAGCACTACTGGGTGATAACCTGGAGCTAACGCTACAGATAGCACTACTGGGTGATAACCTGGAGCTAACGCTACAGATAGCACTACTGGGTGATAACCTGGAGCTAACGCTACAGATAGCAATACTGGGTGATAACCTGGAGCTAACGCTACAGATAGCACTACTGGGTGATAACCTGGAGCTAACGCTACAGATAGCACTACTGGGTGATAACCTGGAGCTAACGCTACAGATAGCACTACTGGGTGATAACCTGGAGCTAACGCTACAGATAGCACTACTGGGTGATAACCTGGAGCTAACGCTACAGATAGCACTACTGGGTGATAACCTGGAGCTAACGCTACAGATAGCACTACTGGGTGATAACCTGGAGCTAACGCTACAGATAGCACTACTGGGTGATAACCTGGAGCTAACGCTACAGATAGCACTACTGGGTGATAACCTGGAGCTAACGCTACAGATAGCACTACTGGGTGATAACCTGGAGCTAACGCTACATATAGCAATACTGGGTGATAACCTGGAGCTAACGCTACAGATAGCACTACTGGGTGATAACCTGGAGCTAACGCTACAGATAGCACTACTGGGTGATAACCTGGAGCTAACGCTACAGATAGCAATACTGGGTGACTTGAAAAGTCATAGTCAATCGATCAATAATATAATTATTATTTTAGCAGAAATGTTTATCTTTAATTTACAATCAGTAGAAACTATTAGAACAGAAAGGTTCTGTACTTTAGTGAAACATCACAGATATGGATGGTGTTAAGAGATAGATGGGAGGAGTTGAATGGAGCTGAAGGGCGGGACTAATAACAAGATAACACATGTAAAACATACAGGCTCTGTAGAATGTATAGAGGTTCAGGACTATTGGGAAATAGAACAGTTACAAATATATGGCAAATAGAAATCAAACTGGATGGACATTAGAAACAGAGGAAGGCCAGGACTAAAAACTAACACATAGAACTATTGTAAATGGATTGTGTCTGTAAATTGTGTTTAGCATGTAGAAGCAGGAAGTAGAAACCTGTGTTAGTGTTTATTAGTTTACTCCAATAGGGCGAGTGGTGGGAGGGTTTGGGGAATAATAAAGGTGTGCGTATATGTGTATGTACTTATATTTTGTGAAGTGCACCAGTCCCTCCTGGGATATTTTGTGAAGTGCACCCCCACAACATGATGCTGCCACCCCCGTGCTTCACGGTTGGGATTGTGTTCTTCGGCTTGCAAGCCTCCCCCTTCTTCCTCCAAACATAACGATGGTCATTATGGCCAAACAGTTCTATTTTTGTTTCATCAGACCAGAGGACATTGCTCGAAAAAGTACGATCTTTGTCCCCATGTGCAGTTGAAAACCATAGTCTGGCTTTTTTATGGCGGTTTTGGAGCAGTGGCTTCTTCCTTGCTGAGCGGCCTTTCAGGTTATGTCGATATAGGACTCGTTTTACTGTGGATATAGATACTTTTGTACCTGTTTCCTCCAGCATCTTCACAAGGTCCTTTGCTGTTGTTGTGGGATTGATTTGCGCTTTTCGCACCAAAGTATGTTCATCTCTAGGAGACAGAACGTGTCTCCATCCTGAGCGGTATGACGGCTGCGTGATCCCATGGTGTTTATACTTGCGTACTATTGTTTGTACAGATGAACGTGGTACCTTCAGGAATTTGGAAATTGCTCCCAAGGATGAACCAGACTTGTGGAGGTCAAACATTTTTTGGGGGAGGTCTTGGCTGATTTCTTTTGATTTTCCCATGATGTCGAGCAAAGAGGCACTGAGTTACACCTCCAATTGACTCAAATTATGTAAATTAGCCTATCAGAAGCTTCTAAAGCCATGACATAATTTTCTGGAATTTTCCAAGCTGTTTAGAGGCACAGTCAACTTAGTGTATGTAAACTTCTGACCCACTGGAATTGTGATATAGTGAATTATAAGTGAAATAATCTGTCTGTAAACAATTGTTGGAAGAATTACTTGTGTCATGAACAAAGTAGATGTCCTAACAGACTTGCCAAAACTATAGTTTGTTAACATGAAATCTGTGGAGTGGTTGAAAAAGTGTATGTAAACTTCCGACTTCAACTTTATATGTATGTATGTGTGTGTGTATGTATGTGTATATATATATATATATATATATATATATATATATATATATATATACATACAGTGAGGGAAAAAAGTATTTGATCCCCTGCTGATTTTTTTTAGTTTGCCCACACAAAGAAATGATTAGTCTATAATATTAATGGTAGTTTTATTTGAACAGTGAGAGACAGAATATCAACAAACAACTCCAGAAAAACTGTCAAAAATGTTATAAAGTGATTTGCATTTTAATGAGTGAAATAAGTATTTGACCCCTCTGCAAAATATGACTTAGTACTTGGTGGCAAAACCCTTGTTGGCAATCACAGAGGTCAAGACGTTTTGTTGTAGTTGGCCACCAGGTTTGCACACATCTCAGGTGGGATTTTGTCCCACTCCTCTTTGCAGATCTTCTCCAAGTCATTAAGGTTTCGAGGCTGACGTTTGGCAACTCGAACCTTCAGCTCCCTCCACAGATTTTCTATGGGATTAAGGTCTGGAGACTGGCTAGGCCACTCCAGGACCTTAATGTGCTTCTTCTTGAGCTACTCCTTTGTTGCCTTGGCCGTGTGTTTTGGGTCATTGTCATGCTGGAATGCCCATCCACGACCCATTTCCAATGCCCTGGCTGAGGGAAGGAGGTTCCCATCCATCGTCCCTTTGATGCGGTGAAGTTGTCCCGTCCCCAGTGAGCACTGGTCGAGGCAAATGTATGGTGAAATGATTGTCTTTCCACTTCCGTATTATGGCCCCAACAGTGCTCACTGGAACATTCAGAAGCTTAGAAATGCGCCTATAACCAATGCCATCATTATGTTTTTCAACAATTAGGTTGCAAAGGTCTTGAGACAGCTCTTTGCTTTTACCCATCATGAGATGTGTCTTGTGTGACACCTTGGCAATGAGACCTTTTTGTAGGCCATCAGTTGGGACTGAACCAGCTGATATTAATTTGCACTGACTGGGGGCTGGATTGCTTTTTAATTACTGATAGTTTTCAGCTGTTGTCTTGGCTTTCCATGCCTTTTTGAACCTCCCTTTCTTCATGTGTTCAATACTTTTTCCCTGTATCATTTCACATTATTACACATAACTTAATTTCTGAACTTATTTGTTTTGGTTTCTTTGTATGGATGGATTACTTGGGTTGTTACAAACATCTGGTGAAACTTTCATGTCAATAGCACCTTTGGAAATATATTTACTGAGAAAAATGGTGACGTGTTCAATACTTATTTCACCCGCTGTATGTATGTATATGTGTGTATGTGTAAGGACCTACGCAGGAGATGAGAAGCAGGTACAGGAAGTGAAGGTTTAATGCCTGACAGACATGAAACATAACGGGAACAGCGTCGGGACAGGAACACAAAACAGATATACAGGGGGCAATCAACAAAGTGAGGGAGTCCAGGTGAGTCCAATGAGCGCTGCTGCGCGTGGCGAGGGTAACAGGTGTGCGTAATGATGGTGGCAGGAGTGTGTAGTGCAGGGCAGTCTGGCGCCCTCTAGTGCCAGGGAGGGAGAGTGGGAGCAGGCGTGACAGTGTATGTATGTATGTATGTATGTATGTATGTATGTATGTATGTATGTATGTATGTACAGTGGGGAGAACAAGTATTTGATACACTGCCGATTTTGCAGGTTTTCCTACTTACAAAGCATGTAGTCTGTAATTTTTATCATAGGTACACTTCAACTGTGAGAGACGGAATCTAAAACAAAAATCCAGAAAATCACATTGTATGATTTTTAAGTAATTAATTTGCATTTTATTGCATGACATAAGTATTTGATACATCAGAAAAGCAGAACTTAATATTTGGTACAGAAACCTTTGTTTGCAATTACAGAGATCATACGTTTCCTGTAGTTTTTGACCAGGTTTGCACACACTGCAGCAGGGATTTTGGCCCACTCCTCCATCCAGATCCTTCAGGTTTCGGGGCTGTCGCTGGGCAATACGGACTTTCAGCTCCCTCCAAAGATTTTCTATTGGGTTCAGATCTGGAGACTGGCTAGGCCACTCCAGGACCTTGAGATGCTTCTTACGAAGCCACTCCTTAGTTGCCCTGGCTGTGTGTTTCGGGTCGTTGTCATGCTGGAAGACCCAGCCACGACCCATCTTCAATGCTCTTACTGAGGGAAGGAGGTTGTTGGCCAAGATCTCACGATACATGGCCCCATCCATCCTCCCCTCAATACGGTGCAGTCGTCCTGTCCCCTTTGCAGAAAAGCATCCCCGAAGAATGATGTTTCCACCTCTATGCTTCACGGTTGGGATGGTGTTCTTGGGGTTGTACACATCCTTCTTCTTCCTCCAAACACGGCGAGTGGAGTTTAGACCAAAAAGCTCTATTTTTGTCTCATCAGACCAAATGACCTTCTCCCATTCCTCCTCTGGATCATCCAGATGGTCATTGGCAAACTTCAGATGGGCCTGGGTCCCCCTGGCTTGAGCAGGGGGACCTTGCGTGCGCTGCAGGATTTTAATCCATGATGGCGTAGTGTGTTACTAATGGTTTTCTTTGAGACTGTGGTCCCAGCTCTCTTCAGGTCATTGACCAGGTCCTGCCGTGTAGTTCTGGGCTGATCCCTCACCTTCCTCATGATCATTGATGCCCCACGAGGTGAGATCTTGCATGGTGCCCCAGACCGAGGGAGATTGACCATCATCTTGAACTTCTTCCATTTTCTAATAATTGCGCCAACAGTTGTTGCCTTCTCACCAAGCTGCTTGCCTATTGTCTTGTAGCCCATCCCAGCCTTGTGCAGGTCTACAATTTTATCCCTGATGTCCTTACACAGCTCTCTGGTCTTGGCCATTGTGGAGAGGTTGGAGTCTGTTTGATTGAGTGTGTGGACAGGTGTCTTTTATACAGGTAACGAGTTCAAACAGGTGCAGTTAATACAGGTAATGAGTGGAGAACAGGAGGGCTTCTTAAAGAAAAACTAACAGGTCTGTGAGAGACGGAATTCTTACTGGTTGGTAGGTGATCAAATACTTATGTCATGCAATAAAATGCAAATTAATTATTTAAAAATCATACAATGTGATTTTCTGGATTTTTGTTTTAGATTCCGTCTCTCGCTGTTGAAGAGTACCTATGATAAAAATTACAGACCTCTACATGCTTTGTAAGTAGGAAAACCTGCAAAATCAGCAGTGTATCAAATACTTGTTCTCCCCACTGTATGTATGTATGTATGTATGTATGTATGTATGTATGTATGTATGTATGTATGTATGTATGTATGTATGTATGTATGTATGTATGTATGTAGATATGTATGTTTACCCAAAGAATATATGGGGGATTGGAAATGATGCAGACAATTACACTGATGGAAGCAACAACCTACCTGCAATATTAAAGCTTATTCACCACCTAGAAAAATATAAAAAAGTAAATAATGTTACTTTTAAAATAAACTATTTTTGCAAGTATTAACAGAGCAGAAGAATGAAACAATATATATTATTTTGGTTGAAAGGAGCTCAGTCACTCAGTGTGAAAGGGATGTAATGCTCTGATCTGGAAACGCCAGAAGAACAAGGTACAGGAGCTGGAGAGAGAGAATGCATGTTATGTTAACGCCAGAACTATTTATTCTTAGCTATATTATATATTTTAAAAGACAGCCAGTGAGGTGGAGGAGCTGAAGAGAGAGAGAACAGTATTTACTGTCTTCACCCTCTACTGGTTCTGTATTGAGCTAAAATGAAGAGTCAGGAGGTTAGGGCTTCCTCGATGTGCAAATATACGTCTCATAACCTTTAATAAAAGGCATTACGAAAGCTTAATGTCTGTCTCAGCATTTTATACCTACATTTCACTGTTCACCCAGACATTTGAGCTTCTACTATGTTTTTCTATGAAAACATTATATAATGTGTAATTATTCATGTTATCTACTATAGAAAGAGTCAATACAATTAAATATATATATCAATATTTATTTGGAGTATGCCCTTTATAGAAACAAGATATACCTGTCCTTTGATACTGGTGTCACTTCCACCACTGAGGGCCAATTCCTCATTTATCAAGAGAATGTTAACATAGCTAATATGGAAACGTATTGTGACACTGAAGCACATGGCTGCAGCAGACAGCTGTTCCAGATGTCCAGAAGTTGTAGAGAAATCATTATTGTCAGTCATTTCCAAACAGGCTATAATGTCTTTAATTTGTGGTCCTTTAATTAATGCATTTAGTGTAAACTAGCTGTAATACTAGCCAAAGCATGCTAAACAGCCTGTCATTGTCTTCCAAAAAACTGAAACATCACAGTCATTTCCATCACAAACTTAACTGTGGTGGAAATGACAGAACGTGATAGAAATGACAAAAATACATTATTATTACTTTGTTTTAAATTAATTTGAATCAAGTTAAACTTAAGTAGTATTTTTTTTTGTTTCAATTAGATGCCACATGAAACAGCACAGAGGTTACAGACATAGAAACATACAATACCAGGAACATCTGCAAAAAGACAGAGATACTGGAAGAAAAAGAGAAGGGAGAAGAGAAGTCTGATCTTACAAAGAGAGAACAAGAAGCAAGAGAAGGCAATGGAAATCCAACCAACGGTATAGAAGACACACCTACCTATCAGGCAAAACACCACCTCAGTCACCAGATGACTGGAGACCTACCTATCAGGCAAAACACCACCTCAGTCACCAGATGACTGGAGACCTACCTATCAGGCAAAACACCACCTCAGTCACCAGATGACTGGAGACCTACCTATCAGGCAAAACACCACCTCAGTCACCAGATGACTGGAGACCTACCTATCAGGCAAAACACCACCTCAGTCACCAGATGACTGGAGACCTACCTATCAGGCAAAACACCACCTCAGTCACCAGATGACTGGAGACCTACCTATCAGGCAAAACACCACCTCAGTCACCAGATGACTGGAGACCTACCTATCAGGCAAAACACCACCTCAGTCACCAGATGACTGGAGACCTACCTATCAGGCAAAACACCACCTCAGTCACCAGATGACTGGAGACCTACCTATCAGGCAAAACACCACCTCAGTCACCAGATGACTGGAGACCTACCTATCAGGCAAAACACCACCTCAGTCACCAGATGACTGGAGACCTACCTATCAGGCAAAACACCACCTCAGTCACCAGATGACTGGAGACATACCTATCAGGCAAAACGCCACCACAGTCACCAGATGACTGGAGACCTACCTATCAGGCAAAACACCACCTCAGTCACCAGATGACTGGAGACCTACCTATCAGGCAAAACACCACCTCAGTCACCAGATGACTGGAGACCTACCTATCAGGCAAAACACCACCTCAGTCACCAGATGACTGGAGACCTACCTATCAGGCAAAACACCACCTCAGTCACCAGATGACTGGAGACCTACCTATCAGGCAAAACACCACCTCAGTCACCAGTTGACTGGAGACATGCCTATCAGGCAAAACGCCACCTCAGTCACCAGATGACTGGAGACCTACCTATCAGGCAAAACACCACCTCAGTCACCAGATGACTGGAGACCTACCTATCAGGCAAAACACCACCTCAGTCACCAGATGACTGGAGACCTACCTATCAGGCAAAACACCACCTCAGTCACCAGATGACTGGAGACCTACCTATCAGGCAAAACACCACCTCAGTCACCAGATGACTGGAGACCTACCTATCAGGCAAAACACCACCTCAGTCACCAGTTGACTGGAGACATGCCTATCAGGCAAAACGCCACCTCAGTCACCAGATGACTGGAGACCTACCTATCAGGCAAAACACCACCTCAGTCACCAGATGACTGGAGACCTACCTATCAGGCAAAACACCACCTCAGTCACCAGATGACTGGAGACCTACCTATCAGGCAAAACACCACCTCAGTCACCAGATGACTGGAGACCTACCTATCAGGCAAAACACCACCTCAGTCACCAGTTGACTGGAGACATGCCTATCAGGCAAAACACCACCTCAGTCACCAGATGACTGGAGACCTACCTATCAGGCAAAACGCCACCACAGTCACCAGATGACTTGCAGCCAGAACATGAGGCCAACATACCTGCCCCTAACTTACCTGCCCTTGATGTATGCCCTGATACCCCTTTTCTAACTTACCTGCCCCAATGCATGCCCTGATACCCCTTCCTCATCGTCTGCAACAGGAAGGAGAAGTTAAATACTTGCTGGAAGGAAAAATGTTGGAAGAGGTTGCATAAAGACATACAGAGATCTTTGCATGACAAATGTCAAACTTGATCATGCTTTATGGAAAGCTGAGAAATACAAAACAAGGTATGATCGACTGATGAAGAAAATGGAGAGACAAGATTCCCCAAAGACAAAATAGCATCAACGAAGAGTTTTATTGTGTCAAAATGCCATCATTGCAGAATGAAAGATAAAGTATCAAAACATGTGCAAATGGAAATCCAACCAAAGACAAACAAGTCAGCAGCAACATCCTGAGAAAGCATGGCCTGGTCAAAGCTGCAAACAGATCATTGGGGTTTACAGCAACATCCTGAGAAAGCATGGCCTGGTCAAAGCTGCAAACAGATCATTGGGGTTTACAGCAACAGCATTGAGGGCAAATATTAACAGGCCGACACGTCTTCAATACTCCAGGAAAAAGCAGTGTAATTAACACAGCCACAGAATTGAGCATCACTAGATTCTATGAACGTGAAGACAACAGTAAAGGAACAACAGGGAAAAGACACACTAACTAACGAGGAACAACAGGGAAAAGACACACTAACTAACGAGGAACAACAGGGAAAAGACACACTAACTAACGAGGAACAACAGGGAAAAGACACACTAACTAACGAGGAACAACAGGGAAAAGACACACTAACTAATGAGGAACAACAGGGAAAAGACACACTAACTAACGAGGAACAACAGGGAAAAGGACACACTAACTAACGAGGAACAACAGGGAAAAGACACACTAACTAACGAGGAACAACAGGGAAAAGGACACACTAACTAACGAGGAACAACAGGGAAAAGGACACACTAACTAACGAGGAACAACAGGGAAAAGGACACACTAACTAACGAGGAACAACAGGGAAAAGACACACTAACTAACGAGGAACAAGGAAAACAACTAAGCAGAAGCGCTTCTTGAATGGAACAATTCAGAACCTTCATCAGACGTTTAAGAGGGAATATTCAGATATTAAAATGTCCTACTATGAATTCAGCATTTTGGTTTATCAAGCCAACAGTCCAGGATAGGGACACATGCCTCTGCAAAACCCGCGCCAACCTCAAGTCCATGACGGACAAACTACTCTCTCACAAGGTGATCAGCTACAGCAACGTTGACAACCTTTGACTTGTGAGAACCTGAAGAAAGAGTGCAGAGAGTGTTTCCTTTGCCAAGCAAGAGAGCTTAAAGATCTGACTTTGATGCTGGTGAGAAGACATGGTGGTTTTAACAGGAAAACAAAGCTGAAGAGAGACAGACAGAGTAACTTGGAGAAGAAGTTCCCTGTACATTTGACAGTGAGGCACACTGTAGACTCTACTGGAGGACTTCTCCAAAGGATTGAAAGAGAAGTTGGCGAAACACGTGTACAACGAGCAGAGAAATACCTGTTTAAATACACCAGTGAAGTCCAGGGAGTTCACATTGGTGATTCTCTGTGTTGGATATACCAGAAATGATACAGTTTCACTTTGCTGACTGAGTCCCCTCTGCTATCTGGGTCCATCTTTCAAAAACACGGGCCTACTTCCTGTTCTGACCATCGGCTACTTCTGGCATCTTACTTTGGCTTATATGAATTAAGTGTATAACAATGGTTGTTGTTCAAAATGTTTGCAATAAGATATTGCTAAATATATATATATATATATGTTTACATAATGTCATCTCCACCACACCCATATTGTTTAGGTAAATGAGTATATTAGGTATAACTGACATTGATTGGTTTGTTTTAGATAGAGAGATCATATGGTTGTTATCATAATCTCACAAAAAGGTTGGGTGGAAATATCTTATTTTTCATGACATAAAAATGTTTTCAGCTGTCACAAAAGGCAAATTAATACATTCAGTAGTCGTGTTGAATTATTAATATTAGGAAAACCTTCAAAATCACTTATAATAATATTCAATACAAGTGTGTTATAAATTAATTGTATGATATTTCACTTTCAACTAAAATGGTTGTTTAATGACGTGATGGAAATTGACATTTGTCTGAGAAAAATGACAAAAATATATACATTCCTGAATAGTACCATCGCAGCCATTATCAGACATGTTTCTAGACAAATCAAAGACAGTTAAAGTACTGGTTAAATTGTGTTTCAATAAGTTTTAATTTCTGAAAGCTTGCAGGGCCAAAGTGCCCGAAGTTGCAGAATCACCCTCGTAAGGATATTCCTCTTCTCCAAGTCTATGTTTTTAGCATAATCCCACCAAAGACGGTTTCGAACCTCTTTGAAACAACTCTGTGGTTGTTTTCCAGCATGGTGGACGTGCCAGTATCAGTAAAAGCCGTCACTTTGGATCTGCTGAGAGATGCCAGAGAGACCGTGAGGACCAGTCCTTTGGGCGTCATCAACACTCCCATGATCCCATGGTGCCAAACAACACTGCCGCTCAACATCCCCTGTAACATCCACATCAAACTGGAGAACATGCAGAGAACTGGTGAGTTTGAATATGAATTAAAGGCCTTAGTCAGCACATTGACATTATTACAGTACAACTTCCAGTTAATAATGTAGGCTGTTTGGTATTAGATGTATTGATGGATATGGTTGGACACAGAGTGATACAATAACAGCAGTTTCTGCCATTGTGTTAATTGCCAGGTTCGTTTAAGATAAGAGGAGTGGCCAACCAGTTCGCCAGGAGACCAAAAGGAGCCCATTTTGTCACCATGTCTGCAGGGAACTATGGGAAGTCTTTTGCGTATGCCTCTAAACACTATGGCTCCAAGGGGAAAGTGGTGATGCCAGAGACAGCCCTTGTATCCAGATCTACACTCATACAAGTAAGGTTCTTGTTTCCAATTGGCTGCTTCCGTCTTTAATTGTATAATCTAAAATGACACATCTGAAAATATCCAAACATATCAGTGAGTTGTTGAGAACAATTTCTGTGCACTCGCTCCAGAATTTTGGGTGTGAGGTGGAACGAGTGCCTGCGACCTGTCTGATGAACGTGGTGAATCGTTGTGTCCAGTGAGGTGGAACGAGTGCCTGCGACCTGTCTGATGAACGTGGTGAATCGTTGTGTCCAGGAGGTGGAACGAGTGCCTGCGACCTGTCTGATGAACGTGGTGAATCGTTGTGTCCAGTGAGGTGGAACGAGTGCCTGCGACCTGTCTGATGAACGTGGTGAATCGTTGTGTCCAGTGAGGTGGAACGAGTGCCTGCGACCTGTCTGATGAACGTGGTGAATCGTTGTGTCCAGTGAGGTGGAACGAGTGCCTGCGACCTGTCTGATGAACGTGGTGAATCGTTGTGTCCAGTGAGGTGGAACGAGTGCCTGCGACCTGTCTGATGAACGTGGTGAATCGTTGTGTCCAGTGAGGTGGAACGAGTGCCTGCGACCTGTCTGATGAACGTGGTGAATCGTTGTGTCCAGTGAGGTGGAACGAGTGCCTGCGACCTGTCTGATGAACGTGGTGAATCGTTGTGTCCAGGAGGTGGAACGAGTGCCTGCGACCTGTCTGATGAACGTGGTGAATCGTTGTGTCCAGGAGGTGGAACGAGTGCCTGCGACCTGTCTGATGAACGTGGTGAATCGTTGTGTCCAGTGAGGTGGAACGAGTGCCTGCGACCTGTCTGATGAACGTGGTGAATCGTTGTGTCCAGTGAGGTGGAACGAGTGCCTGCGACCTGTCTGATGAACGTGGTGAATCGTTGTGTCCAGGAGGTGGAACGAGTGCCTGCGACCTGTCTGATGAACGTGGTGAATCGTTGTGTCCAGGAGGTGGAACGAGTGCCTGCGACCTGTCTGATGAACGTGGTGAATCGTTGTGTCCAGGAGGTGGAACGAGTGCCTGCGACCTGTCTGATGAACGTGGTGAATCGTTGTGTCCAGTGAGGTGGAACGAGTGCCTGCGACCTGTCTGATGAACGTGGTGAATCGTTGTGTCCAGTGAGGTGGAACGAGTGCCTGCGACCTGTCTGATGAACGTGGTGAATCGTTGTGTCCAGGAGGTGGAACGAGTGCCTGCGACCTGTCTGATGAACGTGGTGAATCGTTGTGTCCAGGAGGTGGAACGAGTGCCTGCGACCTGTCTGATGAACGTGGTGAACATGACGTTCCTCCACTCATATGACGACCTGGACCTGATTGCAGGACATGCCAGGTATAGAACAGCTGAACAAGGCCACAGAACCAGCTTTATTCAGGCACTTTCCCTCTTTTCTGAGGGAAAATAAAATGTCTGTCTGTCTCTCGCTGTCCGTCTCTCTCACTAACCCCCCACCCCTCCTACACCGGCCCCCTCTATCTCTGTGCTGTAGTCTAGGTTTTGAGGTGCTGGAGGTGATGCCCCAGCCTGATGTAGTGGTGGTGTGCTGTGGAGGAGGTCTACTGGCTGGGGTGGCTGCTGCCATCAAACTGGCTGGCTGCGCAAAGACAAGGATTTATGGAGTAGATGTAGAGGGAGGTACATAACACCTGTTGGTTAAACCTTAGGTTGGCAGGTAGCCTAGCGGTTAGAGCGTTGGGCCAGTAACCAAAAGGTCGCTGGTTCGAATACCCAAGCTGACAAGGCACTTAACCCTAATTTTCTCCAGGGTCTGACCCTGTAGGTAGGTAGTCATTGTAAATAAGAATTTGTTCTTAACTGACTTGCCTAGTTAAATAAAATTTAAAAACCTCACCAAGACAATATCAGGCAGGGCTTTTTACAACTATACACCACTAACTGATGTACATGAATATACTGAAGGGTTGATATACTGTGTATATATACTGTGACCATTTTCTTTACCTTAATTCCCTGTATTTGATTCATTAGCCTGCACCATGTACAAAAGTTTAATCCAGAAGAAGCCTGTCGGCATGGACACAAATAGCATCGTGTCAGGACTGGCTCCACCTTTTGCAGGTACAGTACATCTCAGAGAAGTAGATTGGCTGGTCTTAAATAAATCCTTAAAGATCAGGACATAAGAGGGAACAACTTTGTCTTCATCTGGAATGAACCATAGCCAAGCAAACAAATCTGTGAAATGTATCTTCTCTACCTGTGCTAAC
>CM042421.1:22495900-22660900 GCA_023634145.1 Thymallus thymallus | reverse complement strand
ACCTTTAACACATTTTGTTACTTTACAGCCTTATTCTAAATTGGGTTATAAATAAATCTACACACAAATAACTTAACCCATAAGTGAAACAGGTTTTTAGAAATGTTTGCACTTTTATTAAAATAAAAAATAGAAATACCTTATTTACATAAGAATTCAGACCCTTTGCTATGAGACTAAAAATGTATCATCCTTGAGATGTTTCTTCAACTTGATTAGAGTCCACCTGAGGTAAATTCAATTGATTGGTCATGATTTGGAAAGGCACACACCTGTCTGTATAAGGTCCTACAGTTGACACTACATGTCAGAGAAAAAACCAAGCCATGAGGTTGAAGGAATTGTACGTAGAGCTCCGAGACAGGATTATGTCGAGGCACAGATCTGGGGAAGGGTACCAAGAAATATCTGCAGCATTGAAGGTCCCCAAGAACACAGTGGCCTCCATCATTCTTAAATGGAAGAAGTTTGGAACCACCAAGGCTCTTCCTAGAGCTGGCCGCCCGGCCAAACTGAGCCATTGGAGAAGAAGGGTCTTGGTCAGGGAGGTGACCAAGAAACCGATGGTCACTCTGACAGAGCTCTAGAGTTCCTCTGTGGAGATGGGAGAAACTTCCAGAAGGACAACCATCTCTGCAACACTCCACCAATCAGGACATTATCGTAGAGTAACCAGACGGAAGCCACTCCTCAGTAAAAGGCACATGACAGCCTGCTTGGAGTTTGCCAAAAGACACCTAAAGGACTGAGACCATGAGAAACAATATTCTCTGGTCTGATGAAACCAAGATTGAACTCTTTGGCCTGAATGCCAAGCGTCATGTCTGGAGGAAACCTGGCACCATCCCTACGGTGAAGCATGGTGGTGGAAGCATCGTGCTGTGGAGATGTTTTTCAGCGGCAGAGACTGGGAAACTAGTCAGGATCGAGGGAAAGATGAACGGAGCAAAGTACAGAGAGATCCTTGTTGAAAACCTCAGACTGGGACGAATGTTTACCTTCCAACAGGACAACGACCCTAAGCACACAGCCAAGACAACGCAGGAGTGGCTTCGGGACAAGTCTCTGAATGTCCTTGAGTTGCCCAGCCAGACCCCGGACTTGAACCTCATCGAACATCTCTGGAGAGACCGGAAAACAGCTGTGCAGCAAACCTGACAGAGCTTGAGAGGATCTGCAGAGAAGAATGGGAGAAACTCCCCAAATACAGGTGTGCCAAGCTTGTAGAGTCATACCCAAGAAGACTTGAGGCTGTAATCGCTGCCTAAGGTGCTCCAACAAAGTACTGAGTAAAGGGTCTGAATACTTATGTAAATGTGATTTTTCAGTTTATTTTACTTTATATAAATGTGCAAAAATGTCAAAACCTGTTTTTGCTTTGTCATTATGGGGTATTGTGTGTAGATTTAATCAATTTTAGAATAAAGCTGTAACGTAACAAAATGTGGAAAAAGTCAAAGGGTCTGAATACTTTCCGAATGTACCCTTCATCACCAGACAGCAACAGCCTCGTTTACACCTTGTGCTAATGTGGTTTTCATTATCCGATCAAGCTGATCCAATTACTATCTTATCAAGTTCTGTCACTTTAACATATGGTATTAAAATGTGTCTGTTATCCTTCCACTGTGTGTCCATTGTGACCACATTTTCCTGGTCCTTCCATGTATTAAAATTGTTTGGGAGATGTTTCAAAATAATGATTTCAGGCTTGGAAAATTATTGATGCCTTGAGTCAATGATGTCAATTGTCAATCATTTTGAATTAAAATGAATTAAATGGTTTCACCATCTATATCTGTTGACACTTGTAAGATATTGAGATACAATGGTCGTCATTCCACAGCCACAAAGTAAAAATTGGCTACAAAAAGTAGCTTTTTGATCTTAATTTAAGGTTAGGCATAAGGTTAGCAGTGTGGTTAAGGTTAGGGTTAAGGTTAGGTTTAGGTTGAAAATAAATTGTAGAATTGGGCAAGGTTTAGCCATAATTATGACTTTGTGGCTGTGTTAACTAGGGACTACCAGATAGAGTGTGTGTCCGACTACCTCTGGAGGTGGTTATAGGACATAACTACACTCAATACTTAGCTGTGACTTCTGCTATCAGAACACAATGATTGCATTGAAAGAACAGGTTGGCTGCGTTTACACAGGCATCCCAATTCTGATATTTTTCACTAATTGGTCTTTTGACAAATAATTTAGACGTACAAAGGTCAGCATGAGGTCTGAGGTGGTTGGGGACGCATTGTGTCCGGCTTTCTCCTCAGTCTGGATACAATCAGGATACTAAAAAGCGCAGGATACTAAAAAGTGCATACCATGTGCGATGTCATCAGCATTCTCACTGCAAGTCTTCAGAAATGTGTGTTTTGGGAGTGAGGCATCTTTTTGTGGAGCAAATAAGTTCCTATCCACTGGGCACAATGATAATCATATACATAACCACTGCAGCTGTCACTTGGTCTGATATAGTCGTTCCTTCACTGGTACCCTCTATCACTTCTAGCATGAAGGGGCAGGATCCTAGAGACAAGAACACAAATTATCAGAAACTATATCAGATTTATTTGACCAAATCTCAAACTACTGTAAAGAATATGATAGATATATAAATTCTGCTGTCCATTTAATTACTCAAATACTGCAAATGCAAACATTGAATCATAATTCTTTCAAATATATCTGAACATACTGTACAATAGTAATACCTCATATGAGCAGAATAGACATGAAACAACACAATCCCACCTTCTGGTAGTTCTTCATCTGGGATCCCTGGTGGGCCAGTATGATATGATTCCCTTCCAGCCATCCACAGTCTGTACAGTGTGTCCCGTCCCAGAGCTGAACAGTAAAAGCCCTGTGTGTTACAGAAGCCCAGTTAATAACTGGTTCTAACATGTGTAATTTGTTGTTACAGAAAACCAGTTTATACCTGGTGCTAACATGTCATTTGTTGTTACAGAAGCCCAGTTTATACCTGGTGCTAACATGTCATTTGTTGTTACAGAAGCCCAGTTTATACCTGCTGCTAACATGTCATTTGTTGTTACAGAAGCCCAGTTTATACCTGGTGCTAACATGTCATTTGTTGTTACAGAAGCCCAGTTTATACCTGGTGCTAACATGTCATTTGTTGTTACAGAAGCCCAGTTTATACCTGGTGCTAACATGTCATTTGTTGTTACAGAAGCCCAGTTTATACCTGGTGCTAACATGTGTAATTTGTTGTTACAGAAGCCCAGTTTATACCTGGTGCTAACATGTCATTTGTTGTTACAGAAGCCCAGTTTATACCTGGTGCTAACATGTGTAATTTGTTGTTACAGAAGCTCAGTTTATACCTGGTGCTAACATGTGTAATTTGTTGTTACAGAAGCCCAGTTTATACCTGGTGCTAACATGTCATTTGTTGTTACAGAAGCCCAGTTTATACCTGGTGCTAACATGTGTAATTTGTTGTTACAGAAGCCCAGTTTATACCTGGTGCTAACATGTGTAATTTGTTGTTACAGAAGCCCAGTTTATACCTGGTGCTAACATGTGTAATTTGTTTTTACAGAAGCCCAGTTTATACCTGGTGCTAACATGTGTAATTTGTTGTTACAGAAGCCCAGTTTATACCTGGTGCTAACATGTGTAATTTGTTGTTACAGAAGCCCAGTTTATACCTGGTGCTAACATGTGTAATTTGTTGTTACAGAAGCCCAGTTTATACCTGGTGCTAACATGTGTAATTTGTTGTTACAGAAGCCCAGTTTATACCTGGTGCTAACATGTCATTTGTTGTTACAGAAGCCCAGTTTATACCTGGTGCTAACATGTGTAATTTGTTGTTACAGAAGCCCAGTTTATACCTGGTGCTAACATGTGTAATTTGTTGTTACAGAAAACCAGTTTATACCTGGTGCTAACATGTCATTTGTTGTTACAGAAGCCCAGTTTATACCTGGTGCTAACATGTGTAATTTGTTGTTACAGAAGCCCAGTTTATACCTGGTGCTAACATGTGTAATTTGTTGTTACAGAAGCCCAGTTTATACCTGGTGCTAACATGTCATTTGTTGTTACAGAAGCCCAGTTTATACCTGGTGCTAACATGTGTAATTTGTTGTTACAGAAGCCCAGTTTATACCTGGTGCTAACATGTGTAATTTGTTGTTACAGAAAACCAGTTTATACCTGGTGCTAACATGTGTAATTTGTTGTTACAGAAGCCCAGTATATACCTGGTGCTAACATGTCATTTGTTGTTACAGAAGCCCAGTTTATACCTGGTGCTAACATGTCATTTGTTGTTACAGAAGCCCAGTTTATACCTGGTGCTAACATGTCATTTGTTGTTACAGAAGCCCAGTTTATACCTGGTGCTAACATGTCATTTGTTGTTACAGAAGCCCAGTTTATACCTGGTGCTAACATGTCATTTATAGTACAAACTGGGCTTCTGTAACAATAATGGACACAATCAGGACAAATGACACAAGGAACGACTATATCAGACCAGGTGACATTATCATGATAATATCATATGGACCCGGGCCGCAGTGGTTATGATTATCATGATAATATCATATGGACCCGGGCTGCAGTGGTTATGATTATCATGATAATATCATATGGACCCGGGCCGCAGTGGTTATGATTATCATGATAATATCATATGGACCCGGGCTGCAGTGGTTATGATTATCATGATAATATCATATGGACCCGGGCCGCAGTGGTTATGTCTATGATTATCATGATAATATCATATGGACCCGGGCCGCAGTGGTTATGTCTATGATTATCATGATAATATCATATGGACCCGGGCCGCAGTGGTTGTCTATGATTATCATGATAATATCATATGGACCCGGGCCGCAGTGGTTATGTCTATGAGGACCAGACATAAATGCCTTGCTATCGTTGAGTTAACTCAAGTACAATTGTATCATCAAAGTGTTACATCTGCTTCAAACATTTCCAGCATGATTCACGTTGCAAAACAAAGACCGTCGGTAAGTGGTTTGATAAATCCCCAACCTGAACTGTGACAAAGGAACATGAGAACATTGATTAATGATGACGTGTACCACAGTGCTTGTCACACTGCTGCAACTGAAGGAGCACTATTTCCTTTGAGTTCCCAGGCTGGGAGAGAGGACAGGACACCCAGGACAGGACACCCAGGACAGGACTGGGTCAGTGTGATGAATGAAAGGGCTATTTCAAGAGCGAGTTAGTTACACAATGGAGTGGATTATTTGTGGATTTAATAGAACAAGCTGTGTTTCATCAAATGTACTGACTGTAAATACATTGCATCATACTGTACAGCATGTGGCATGCATGTCTGATGGAAACAGCTCATTTATCATAAACAAAATACAATACCCTAGACAAAGTGGGATATATTGTGTTGGTAAATGTAATCATGTTAGAAATGGCAGTGGAAAGGCCTTAATGTGTAAATATTGATACAATAACCATCATATCGAAGGAAACTTGAGTCATGCGATGATATGGTGTGTGGTCCTCCCATTACCTATGGGCTGGGCACCTCCAAGCATGATTGGTGTCACACTTTTCCTCCAGCCCTGCAGCAAACACACCTGATTAAACTGATTGCATTCTAAACGGAAGACCTTAATTAGTTGATTATTGGAGTCAGGTGTGATAACGGGAACGCATGCAGATTATAACGCCTTGGTCACACCGATAGTGTTTTGGCCCAAATTGGTGTGCAGCATCATATGGATATCTGTGCAACATTCACCTTCTGCTACCATTTCTGTCAACCCGTTCACCCACAGAACGCACTGCAACTGTCTCTGCAACGCAACGCTGCAAGGCAAACACGGTGAATGTACTTCTGGTGAACCAAAATGCTAAGACACTGTCGGTGTGATCGAGGCGTTAGGCTACAGACAAAATAAATGACAGGGTGGTTAAAGTTACAATAAATATAGAGGGTCTTATTCTGGTGACATGATGATGGGAATTTAAATGTTATTAAATATGCAATACATCAAGCTCAGCCTTTTATCCACAAGTCAATTTGATTTGATAAAACATCTCTGATGTGGAAATGTGCATATTATTGTTTTCATGCTGAGTTTAGAATATTTGCATGACTGTAGTCAATTGGGTGGAAACCCAACTATAGGCACTAGAACCAGGTTGGTCCAACTTTTTACTGTAATTTTGTAACCAGATTCAAATAAAAATAAACATGTTTAATAACATATTCAAGGAGGAAAACATGTGTTTTATGACATTGTGCAACAACATCAAGATGAAAAGCTCAACAACAAAACATTTTATAACATGAATGGTTTAATTTGCTGCCAGATCTTGGTGAGCTACATAACATCTTTGGTTGCCATCCTGCAGACAACAGAATCCAGTAGACATGCATCCTCTTGGGGTGTGGTTTTGTACAGCTGGAGAAAAAAACAGAAGCATGTTGAGTGTCACTCCACAATGGTACAATAGTTGACATTACAAAATACAGATTAAAAAAACAAACACATTGTGAACTAGTCAAAGAGAGTTGAGACACTAAAAGCAGTCATAGTCAAACATGGTACAATATTGCATTTGGAGTCATTTATGATACATTACTGAATCTATACATTATTGGTATCAGTTATTATACATGATGTCATCTATACACTTGTATGCAGATGCAGTAGATAACATGATGTTTAGTCTCAGTTGGAGGAGAAGGCGGCAGGCTTTGGTGCAGACAGTTACATTATTGTTACCTGATAGAATCACACAATTTATTATTTTCATCTAGAACATTCAAATGTTAATTATGTCTTGACAGTTGATATCATTTCTAATGTCGTTGTGTCACCTACAGTAAAGCAAGGCATGAGCTTCTGTTTTAATGGATCCATCATTACAAAAAGAACAGACCTGTTTATCTACGGGAGTGTTTGTGTATCAACGAGTCAATACCGAGAGGGGTCACATCTACATTTTCAAAAGGCCTTCAGTATTGCTTAGATAAACTGTAGTTACGGTTCTGACCTGAAGGTGCATCTAAACTCAGTTGGAGACACTTCAGTCCATCACTCTCCAAAAGTGCTCATTTGAAAACATTTAACACTGTCAGTATCAGTGAGATGAGACATATGAATGGAGTTAAAAAAGGCTTTGACATGGTATATAAAACATGTATTTACCATCGCAACATTACAAGCCCATAACGACAGACGTTTACATAGACATACATTTGGCATGATATCAAATAACATACAGTACATTCGGAAAGTACACACAATACCTCATAATGACAAAGCAAAAACTGGATTTGAGACATTTTTGCACATTTATACAGTGGGGAGAACAAGTATTTGATACACTGCCGATTTTGCAGGTTTTCCCACTTACAAAGCATGTATAGGTCTGTAATTTTTATCATAGGTACACTTCAACTGTGAGAGACGGAATCTAAAACAGAAATCCAGAAAATCACATTGTATGATTTTTACAATGTGGGTCGTGGTTCTGTTGGAAGGTGAACCTTCACGCCAGTCTGAGGTCCTGAGCCATCTGGAGCAGGTTTTCATCAAGGATCTCTCTGTACTTTGATCCGTTCATCTTTGCCTCGATCTTGACTAGTCTCCCAGTCCCTGCCGCTGAAAAACATCCCTACAGCATGATGCTGCCACCACCATGCCGTAGGGATGGTGCCAGGTTTCCTCCAGACGTAACACTTGGCATTCCGGCCAAAGAGTTCAATCTTGGTTTCATCAGACCAGAGAATCTTGTTTCTCATGGTTTGAGAGTCTTTAGGTGTCTTTTGGCAAACTCCAAGCAGGCTGTCATGTGCCTTTTACTGAGGAGTGGCTTCCGTCTGGTTACTCTACAATAATGGCCTGATTGGTGGAGTGCTACAGAGATGGTTGTCCTTCTGGAAGTTTCTCCCATCTCCACAGAGGAACTCTAGAGCTCTGTCAGAGTGACCATCGGTTTCTTGGTCACCTCCCTGACCAAGACCCTTCTTCTCCAATGGCTCAGTTTGGCCGGGCGGCCAGCTCTAGGAAGAGCCTTGGTGGTTCCAAACTTCTTCCATTTAAGAATGATGGAGGCCACTGTGTTCTTGGGGACCTTCAATGCTGTAGACATTTTTTGCTACCCTTCCCCAGATCTGTGCCTCGACATAATCCTGTCTCGGAGCTCTACGGACAATTCCTTCAACCTCATGCCTTGGTTTTTTCTCTGACATGTACTGTCAACTGTAGGACCTTATACAGACAGGTGTGTGCCTTTCCAAATCATGACCAATCAATTGAATTTACCTCAGGTGGACTCTAATCAAGTTGAAGAAACATCTGAAGGATGATCAATGGAAACAGGAAGCACCTGAGCTCATAACAAAGGGTCTGAATACTGGGTCTTAAAGGGTCTGTAAATAAGGTCATTATTGTACCTATCTATCTATCTATCTTGTGTGTAGATTAATGAGGAACATTATCATTTTATAATAAGGCAAACGTAGAGTCTCATATCAAAGGGTCTGAATACTCATGTAAACAAGGTATTTCTGTTTTTATACTTAGCAAGAATTTCTAAAAACATGTTTTCTCTTTGTCATTATGGGGTATTGTATCATTATGGGGTATTGTGTCATTATGGGGTGTTGTGTCATTATGGGGTATTGTGTCATTATGGGGTATTGTGTCATTATGGGGTATTGTGTCATTATGGGGTATTGTGTCATTATGGGGTATTGTGTCATTATGGGGTATTGTGTCATTATGGGGTATTGTGTCATTATGGGGTATTGTCATTATGGGGTGTTGTATCATTATGGGGTGTTGTGTCATTATGGGGTATTGTGTCATTATGGGGTATTGTGTCATTATGGGGTATTGTGTCATTATGGGGTATTGTCATTATGGGGTGTTGTGTCATTATGGGGAGTTGTGTCATTATGGGGTATTGTGTCATTATGGGGTATTGTGTCATTATGGGGTATTGTGTCATTATGGGGTATTGTCATTATGGGGTGTTGTATCATTATGGGGTGTTGTGTCATTATGGGGTATTGTGTCATTATGGGGTATTGTGTCATTATGGGGTATTGTGTCATTATGGGGTATTGTCATTATGGGGTGTTGTGTCATTATGGGGAGTTGTGTCATTATGGGGTATTGTGTCATTATGGGGTATTGTGTCATTATGGGGTATTGTGTCATTATGGGGTATTGTTACATTATGGGGTATTGTTACATTATGGGGTATTGTGTCATTATGGGGTATTGGGTCATTATGGGGTATTGGGTCATTATGGGGTATTGTGTCATTATGGGGTATTGTTACATTATGGGGTATTGTTACATTATGGGGTATTGTGTCATTATGGGGTATTGTGTCATTATGGTGTATTGGGTCATTATGGTGTATTGGGTCATTATGGGGTATTGTGTCATTATGGGGTATTGATGTCATTATGGGGTATTGTTACATTATGGGGTATTGTTACATTATGGGGTATTGTGTCATTATGGGGTATTGTGTCATTATGGGGTATTGTGTCATTATGGGGTGTTGTGTCATTATGGGGTATTGATGTCATTATGGGGTATTGATGTCATTATGGGGTATTGTTACATTATGGGGTATTGTATCATTATGGGGTATTATGTCATTATGGGGTATTGTGTCATTATGGGGTATTGTATCATTATGGGGTATTGTGTCATTATATGGTATTGTGTCATTATGGGGTGTTGTGTCATTATGGGGTATTGTGTCATTATGGGGTATTGTGTCATTATGGGGTATTGTGTCATTATGGGGTATTGTGTCATTATGGGGTGTTGTGTCATTATGGGGTGTTGTCATTATGGGGTGTTGTGTCATTATGGGGTATTGTGTCATTATGGGGTATTGTGTCATTATGGGGTATTGTGTCATTATGGGGTATTGGGTCATTATGAGGTATTGATGTCATTATGGGGTATTGTGTCATTATGGGGTATTGTGTCATTATGGGGTATTGTGTCATTATTGGGTATTGTGTCATTATGGGGTATTGTGTCATTATGGGGTATTGTGTCATTATGGGGTATTGTGTCATTATGGGGTATTGTGTCATTATGGGGTATTGTGTCATTATGGGGTGTTGTGTCATTATGGGGTATTGTGTCATTATGGGGTATTGTGTCATTATGGGGTATTGTGTCATTATGGGGTATTGTATCATTATGGGGTATTGTGTCATTATGGGGTATTGTGTCATTATGGGGTATTGGGTCATTATGGGGTATTGTGTCATTATGGGGTATTGTGTCATTATGGGGTATTGTATCATTATGGGGTATTGTGTTGTGTCATTATGGGGTATTGTGTCATTATGGGGTATTGTGTCATTATGGGGTATTGTATCATTATGGGGTATTGTGTTGTGTCATTATGGGGTATTGTGTCATTATGGGGTATTGTGTCATTATGGGGTATTGTGTCATTATGGGGTATTGTGTCATTATGGGGTATTGTGTCATTATGGGGTATTGTGTCATTATGGGGTATTGTGTCATTATGGGGTATTGTGTCATTATGGGGTATTGTATCATTATGGGGTATTGTGTCATTATGGGGTATTGTATCATTATGGGGTATTGTATCATTATGGGGTATTGTGTCATTATGGGGTATTGTGTCATTATGGGGTATTGTGTCATTATGGGGTATTGTGTCATTATGGGGTATTGTGTCATTATGGGGTATTGTGTCATTATGGGGTATTGTGTCATTATGGGGTATTGTGTCATTATGGGGTATTGTGTCATTATGGGGTATTGTGTCATTATGGGGTATTGTGTCATTATGGGGTATTGTATCATTATGGGGTATTGTGTCATTATGGGGTATTGTATCATTATGGGGTATTGTGTCATGATGGGGTATTGTGTCATTATGGGGTATTGTGTCATTATGGGGTATTGTGTCATTATGGGGTATTGTGTCATTATGGGGTATTGTGTCATTATGGGGTATTGGGTCATTATGGGGTATTGTATCATTATGGGGTATTGTGTCATTATGGGGTATTGTATCATTATGGGGTATTGTATCATTATGGGGTATTGTGTCATTATGGGGTATTGTGTCATTATGGGGTATTGTGTCATTATGGGGTATTGTATCATTATGGGGTATTGTATCATTATGGGGTATTGGGTCATTATGGGGTATTGTGTATTGTATTGTATTGTATTGTGTGTATAGATTGATGAGGATGTATTTTTATTTAATCCATTTTAGAATAAGGTTGTAATGTAACAAAATGTGGAAAAAGTCAAGGGGTCTGAATACTTTCTGATTGCACTGTATATACAGTATATCTGTGTGTGTGTGTGTGTGTGTGTGTGTGTGTGTGTGTGTGTGTGTGTGTGTGTGTGTGTGTGTGCCCAACACTCCAGGAAAGACAAGCCCAACCTTTTTGATTTTAGCAGGGTCGGTCAACATTGAGACATCTTCAACTGGGATCTGTTGTCCATCCACCTTGGCAATGATGTCACTCATGTGCTGTGTCTCCTCTTTGGGATGGACCAGAACTATGAGAACAGCACTGTCACTGTCTGACATCCCAAACCTCTTGAAGGCCTCTGAAATCTAAAGGAATATGTGTCAAAGACAATGGGATGGGATATTACTTTGAAAGGAGTGTCAGTGTGTGTGTTACTTTTAGAGGCTACTTACATTATTAGTGGGTGAGAGGTTGTAGATGATTTCGGAGTATAAACTCCTTGTCTTCATTTTTCCAGTTCTATGTAAATGGACTGCCTTGTTTGCTGCCACCAGCACTTGGAAGGGGTTCACTATCTGCAAACATTTCAAATCCTCCGTTTATGGATCATTGCATCAACTTCCGCCAAGCATTCGTACATTATATCAAACCAACATGTCTGGCTGCATTGTCTCACCATAGACGGGTTTATCAAGGCACCGTTCATCTTTCCTTCCATGGCATTCTTCCTCAATTCTGCGGCGTTTTTTACATCTTTGAACAGCAACTGAGTTACAGTACGATCAGGAAATAGTTCCAATTCCTGAGATGAAAACATAACTGAAGAAAAACTCTTTTGTTAGACCATCTCACGTGGTTAAAAAGTGAAATACAGAGGGAACAAAAACAAAGTAACACAATTAATCTGAAAGGTTCCGGGTTTACCCGACAACAAATAGTTATGCTGTACTTATACATTGTCAATAAATATTATGAAATAAAATATAATAGATATATAGTCGTTTAAAACGATTGTACAACAGAGAAGCAAATCAATAATTTGTGAAATGATCCTTATAGGAACTCAGAATTTGAAAACAGCTTCCGTACGGACTACTTCTCACTGACGGACCAGCAAGCTGTCTTCCGTTTGCGTTCTAGCTAAATGGAAAGATCGGTATATGTCTTGTAATCTTATTTCAATTTGATGATTAGTTAACATGACATTAAACGTTGTATGTAGCGTACACCATATATAAGTATCTACTTTCAGATAGATTTCCTCGTTAGTTCGGAGTTCGTAGGTGAAGATGGAGACATTAGAACTGCTCTCTGCAGCACAGGGAAGGTGGTGTGTTCTAGGGCGATGCTGCGCTTCATCAACCTCCTCTTCAACTGTGGCATCCTCTTCCTGCTCTATCTCATCATCTGCAAGCTCCACCTTAAAGAGAAGGTAGTAATGTTATTACATTTAGAACATCCCCAAGGGTGGCCAGCTCCTGTTCTGGAAAGCTGCAGTGTGTGCACTTTTGCCTACAATCCAACTTTTACTCACCTTCCTCAAATAATTATTGTCTCAATTAAAAGACCTTGAAAAAATGATTGATTGCCGTTAAAGCTTCAATTGCATTCATTTTGTTAAGTCATAACAACCATGGTTTGTCTTTTAGACTGAGACTGCATCCTGCAGAGTTCTCTCAGCCCTGTCCCGGTCCCCCTTCCCCGTGCTCTACTTCTCAACTTCCTCCACTACACAGACTCCGGATCTACTTTCTTTGTCCTCTTCACATACCTCATGATCCTGTACGGCTGTCACAAAGCCTCGGCACTCCTCTGCGTCTTCGCCATATTCTTCCGCCAGACCAACATCATCTGGGTGGCGTTCTGCGCCGGCACGGTGGTGGCCAACAACATGGACGAAACCTGGAGGACGGAACAGTCGATGAAGAAGGACGACAAGTCGGCCTGTCAGATACCTTTCTCCTTAAGCGGGGTGAAGAGTGATGCGTTTCCTGTTGGGATTCCTGACCACAGCCAATCTGTGGTGCTAGTGGCGTGGCCGTACATTCTTGTTGCCATGGGTTTTCTCGCGTTCATCGCGTTGAATGATGGGATCGTAGTCGCGGACAGAACCAGTCACGAGGCCTGTCTCAACGTCCCTCAGCTCCTTTACTTCTCCATCCCCACCGAGCTCTCCGCTTCCTCCAGACCCTCAAGAAGCAGCCACTGCTTTACAGTCGTGGCCAAACGTTTTGAGAATGACACAAGTATTGGTCTCCACAAAGTTTGCTGCTTCAGTGTTCTTAGATCATTATGTCAGTAGTTACTATGGTAACACTGAAGTATAATTACAAGTATTCCATAAGTGTCAAAGGCTTTCATTGACAATGACATTCAGTTTATGCAAAGAGTCAATATTTGCAGTGTTGACCCTTCTTTTTCAAGACCTCTGCAATCCGCCCTGGCATGCTGTCAATTAACTTCTGGGCCACGTCCTGACTGATGGCAGGCCATTCTTGCATAATCAATGCTTGGAGTTTGTCAGAAGTTGTGGGTTTTTGTTTGTCCACCCGCCTCTTGAGGTTCGACCACAAGTTCTCAATGGGATTAAGGTCTGGGGAGTTTCCTGGCCATGGACCCAAAATGTTGATGTTTTGTTCCCCGAGCCACTTACTGCCCTATGGCAAGGTGCTCCATCATGCTGGAAAAGGCATTGGTCGTCACCAAACTGTTCTTGGATGGTTGGGAGAAGTTGCTCTCGGAGGATGTGTTGGTACCATTCTTTATTCATGGCTGTGTTCTTAGGCAAAATTGTGAGTGAGCCCACTCCCTTGGCTGAGAAGCAACCCCACACATGAATGGTCTCAGGATGCTTTACTGTTGGCATGACACAGGACTGATGGTAGCGCAAGGTGTTTTCCGGATGGCCCAAACAATTGGAAAGGGGATTCATCAGAGAAAATGACTCTACCCCAGTCCTCAGCAGTCCAATCCCTGTACCTTTTGCAGAATATCAGTCTATCCCTGATGTTTTTCCTGGAGAGAAGTGGCTTATTTGCTGCCCTTCTTGACACAAGGCCATCCTCCAAAAGTCTTCGCCTCACTGTGCGTGCAGATGCACTCACACCTGCCTGCTGCCATTCCTGAGCAAGCTCTGCACTGGTGGTGCCCCGATCCCGCAGCTGAATCAACTTTAGGAGACGGTCCTGGCGCTTGCTGGACTTTCTTGGGCGCCCTGACACCTTCTTCACAACAATTGAACCTCTCTCCTTGAAGTTCTTGATGATCTGATAAATGGTTGATTTAGGTGCAATCTTAACAGCAGCAATATTTTTGTGCAAAGCAATGATGACGGCACGTGTTTCCTTGCAGGTAACCATGGTTGACAGAGGAAGAACAATGATTTCAAGCACCACCCTCCTTTTAAAGCTTCCAGTCTGTTATTCTGACTCAATCAGCATGACAGAGTGATCTCCTCGTCAACACTCTCACCTGTGTTAACGAGACAATCACTGACATGATGGCAGCTGGTCCTTGTGGCAGGGCTGAAATGCAGTGGAAATGTTTTTTGGGGATTAAGTACATTTTAATGGCAAAGAGGGACTTTGCAATTAATTGCAATTCATCTGATCACTCTTCATGACATTCTGGAGTATATGCAAATTGCCATCATCAACACTGAGGCAGCAAACTTTGTGGAGGCCAATACTTTTGTCATTCTCAAAACCTTTGGCCACGACTGTACTTACTGATCACAGGACTGCTGTAGTTCCTGGTGTGTCTGCTGGGATTCCTGGTGTGTCTGCTGGCGTTCCTGGTGTGTCTGCTGGCGTTCCTCAGAAGCTGCTAGAGTTCAGGTACTTTATTGTTCCGTTCCTGCTCTACTGCCCTGCCGTCCCTCACCAGACTGGTGCTGGAGTTCCTGCTCTACCGCCCTGCCGTCCCTCACCAGACTGGTGCTGGAGTTCCTGCTCTACTGCCCTGCCGTCCCTCACCAGACTAGTGCTGGAGTTCCTGCTCTATACAGCCGTCAACGCAGCCAGGCTCTACATCTTCGTCAAAAAGACAGTCTGGCTGTACAGAGGTTTATGTGGTAGCCTGACCTGAACAGGCTACCACATAAACCCAGTCATTTGGAAAAACCTAGAGGTTATACTTTTTATATTTAAAATGAGTAGAGACAGGAGTTTTTTTCCTGTTGTCATCCTCAAGAAAAACTGGCCCTAAATGTGAGAAAATGCATTTCATGTGAAGAATACTTTGACAGCACAAGACGTTTATAATGGGATGGAGGAAGCAGGGATCAAACCGTATTGTAAAGCATTATATGGTTTAAATAAACTTGATTTGTTTTCTGCAAATGAAGAACATTCATACTTCTCTTAATTGAACTCTGTGATAGAGTTATACGTGTTATTTGTCCATATTTAATTATAACAGATGTTTAAAGGTTGATAAAGACTCAATGATGTGGCTCTCTTTGTAAACATACAACATCCCTGACTGTATCCAAATAATGAATGAGTCTTTTATTCCTTATTCTATAACAGGAATAGTTTCATAAACCATGTTACATTCTGCTGCAGTATCCTGAGGAGTAAAGTTGTGATATACAATGGGTTAATGATTTAATAAACAGTCTTTAACATATTAGGTTCAGAAATGTTTCTTTGATCAGAATTCGACTACTTTTACCAGTATTTTGTACCTGCATCTTTACCTGTCTGTTACGGATCTTTCTTGGCCCTGTATGGCTGTCCCTGTCCCTGTATGGCTGTCCCTGTCCCTGTATGGCTGTCCCTGTCCCTGTATGGCTGTCCCTGTCCCTGTATGGCTGTCCCTGTATGGCTGTCCCTGTCCCTGTATGGCTGTCCCTGTATGGCTGGCCCTGTATGGCTGGCCCTGTATGGCTGGCCCTGTATGGCTGGCCCTGTATGGCTGTCCCTGGGCTGAAATTATCAAATGAAGTGATGCAATAAAATTCTTCATGTGATGCTAATATTGTTGAGTAAGTATTAATGCCTGATGCGTTAATACACCTGTTTCACCACAAGGTGGTGCTCTAATATTTTGTAAATGCACATGAACTCAGTCTTGAATGGTGTATGATTACCTTGATTGGGAAACATTGCTTTGATAGAACATAAAACAGGTTTGACAACAATTATAGGAAGTGTGTAAATGGACCTGTATATCAGCATGTGTGACTCGTTGTGAAGAGACAAAGAAACATGAATAAACATGCCTAGTGTAAATGAGCTACTGATTGCCTTGTAGCTGTAGTGTTGTGAAGTGCTCTTCCTACCGCACTGATGTCAGTAGAGTAATCAAGTATTCTCTCATGATTCACCCATTCAAATGTTTAAGATACAAGTGGTCCGGTCCGCGGACCCCAAACCGATCCAAATGTATCGGTCAGAAAATCGATTAAAACATTATGAATCGCCTGGTCACTAGAATGTTTTGCTCGTATTACATTCCTTCAACCTTCCGAAAACACTTGATCTTTGAAGTCAACGGATGCTTCTTCTCCTTCAGGGTTGAATTGCATGTTCCTACTGTGTTGACACAAGATGTTGATATGGAGGGTGAAATCCTAAACTGTGCCATATATTAATTATCTATGTCATATAATTAGTAAATTATAAATATTGCTACATTACTAGATCAAACACTTAGTCTGCAACAAGTTAATTAGTCGGCCATTGTGATGGTAAACCCCCCCATCTTATATTGGTGAGGTGTTGTCTTCTTTAGTACATCATAGTCCAGTGGTTCCCAAACCTTTTATAGTCCTGTACCCCTTCAAACATTCAACCTCCAGCTGCTGCTGCACCCCCTCTAGCACCAGGGTCAGCACACTCTCAAATGTTGTTTTTAGCCACCATTGTAAGCCTGCCACACACACACTATACCACACATTTATTAAACATTAGAATGAGTGGGAGTTTCTGTCACAACTCGGCTCGTGGGAAGAGACAGATCTCTGATAGGACCAGGACACCAATAATAATATTATAATAATCAATCATTTAGCTCTTTATTCAGCCATCTGACATATAAAACCTTATTTGTTCATCAAAAACGGTGACTAACTCACCACAGGTTAATGAGAAGGGTGTGTTTGAAAGGATCTACATAACTCTGTAATGTTGGGTTGTATTGGAGAGAGTCTCAGTCTTAAATCATCTTCCACACAGTCTGTGCCTGTATTTAGTTGTCATGCTAGTGAGGGCAGAGAATCCACTCTCACATACAGTAGGTACGTGGTTACAAAGAGCATCAGTGTCTTAACAGACAGATGTGCCAAGGCAGGATACTCTGAGCGCAGCCCTATCCAGACATCTGGCAGTGGCTTCTGATTCAATTACATTTTCACTGAACCGCTACTACCAGTAGAGCTGCTATGTGTCTCTATGGACACAGGCCTTACTTCTACTACCAGTAGAGCTGCTATGTGTCTCTATGGACGCAGGCCTTACTTCTACTACCAGTAGAGCTGCTATGTGTCTCTATGGACACAGGCCTTACTTCTACTACCAGTAGAGCTGCTATGTGTCTCTATGGACGCAGGCCTTACTTCTACTACCAGTAGAGCTGCTATGTGTCTCTATGGACACAGGCCTTACTTCTACCACCAGTAGAGCTGCTATGTGTCTCTATGGACACAGGCCTTACTTCTACTACCAGTAGAGCTGCTATGTGTCTCTATGGACACAGGCCTTACTTCTACTACCAGTAGAGCTGCTATGTGTCTCTATGGACGCAGGCCTTACTTCTACTACCAGTAGAGCTGCTATGTGTCTCTATGGACGCAGGCCTTACTTCTACTACCAGTAGAGCTGCTATGTGTCTCTATGGACGCAGGCCTTACTTCTACTACCAGTAGAGCTGCTATGTGTCTCTATGGACGCAGGCCTTACTTCTACTACCAGTAGAGCTGCTATGTGTCTCTATGGACGCAGGCCTTACTTCTACTACCAGTAGAGCTGCTATGTGTCTCTATGGACGCAGGCCTTACTTCTACTACCAGTAGAGCTGCTATGTGTCTCTATGGACGCAGGCCTTACTTCTACTACCAGTAGAGCTGCTATGTGTCTCTATGGACGCAGGCCTTACTTCTACTACCAGTAGAGCTGCTATGTGTCTCTATGGACGCAGGCCTTACTTCTACTACCAGTAGAGCTGCTATGTGTCTCTATGGACGCAGGCCTTACTTCTACTACCAGTAGAGCTGCTATGTGTCTCTATGGACGCAGGCCTTACTTCTACTACCAGTAGAGCTGCTATGTGTCTCTATGGACGCAGGCCTTACTTCTACTACCAGTAGAGCTGCTATGTGTCTCTATGGACGCAGGCCTTACTTCTACTACCAGTAGAGCTGCTATGTGTCTCTATGGACGCAGGCCTTACTTCTACTACCAGTAGAGCTGCTATGTGTCTCTATGGACGCAGGCCTTACTTCTACTACCAGTAGAGCTGCTATGTGTCTCTATGGACGCAGGCCTTACTTCTACTACCAGTAGAGCTGCTATGTGTCTCTATGGACGCAGGCCTTACTTCTACTACCAGTAGAGCTGCTATGTGTCTCTATGGACGCAGGCCTTACTTCTACTACCAGTAGAGCTGCTATGTGTCTCTATGGACGCAGGCCTTACTTCTACTACCAGTAGAGCTGCTATGTGTCTCTATGGACGCAGGCCTTACTTCTACTACCAGTAGAGCTGCTATGTGTCTCTATGGACGCAGGCCTTACTTCTACTACCAGTAGAGCTGCTATGTGTCTCTATGGACGCAGGCCTTACTTCTACCACCAGTAGAGCTGCTATGTGTCTCTATGGACGCAGGCCTTACTTCTACCACCAGTAGAGCTGCTATGTGTCTCTATGGACGCAGGCCTTACTTCTACCACCATTAGAGCTGCTATGTGTCTCTATGGACGCAGGCCTTACTTCTACCACCAGTAGAGCTGCTATGTGTCTCTATGGACGCAGGCCTTACTTCTACCACCAGTAGAGCTGCTATGTGTCTCTATGGACGCAGGCCTTACTTCTACCACCAGTAGAGCTGCTATGTGTCTCTATGGACGCAGGCCTTACTTCTACTACCAGTAGAGCTGCTATGTGTCTCTATGGACGCAGGCCTTACTTCTACTACCAGTAGAGCTGCTATGTGTCTCTATGGACGCAGGCCTTACTTCTACTACCAGTAGAGCTGCTATGTGTCTCTATGGACGCAGGCCTTACTTCTACTACCAGTAGAGCTGCTATGTGTCTCTATTTACGCAGGCCTTACTTCTACCACCAGTAGAGCTGCTATGTGTCTCTATGGACGCAGGCCTTACTTCTACTACCAGTAGAGCTGCTATGTGTCTCTATGGACACAGGCCTTACTTCTACTACCAGTAGAGCTGCTATGTGTCTCTATGGACGCAGGCCTTACTTCTACTACCAGTAGAGCTGCTATGTGTCTCTATGGACGCAGGCCTTACTTCTACTACCAGTAGAGCTGCTATGTGTCTCTATGGACGCAGGCCTTACTTCTACTACCAGTAGAGCTGCTATGTGTCTCTATGGACGCAGGCCTTACTTCTACTACCAGTAGAGCTGCTATGTGTCTCTATGGACGCAGGCCTTACTTCTACTACCAGTAGAGCTGCTATGTGTCTCTATGGACGCAGGCCTTACTTCTACTACCAGTAGAGCTGCTATGTGTCTCTATGGACGCAGGCCTTACTTCTACTACCAGTAGAGCTGCTATGTGTCTCTATGGACGCAGGCCTTACTTCTACTACCAGTAGAGCTGCTATGTGTCTCTATGGACGCAGGCCTTACTTCTACTACCAGTAGAGCTGCTATGTGTCTCTATGGACGCAGGCCTTACTTCTACTACCAGTAGAGCTGCTATGTGTCTCTATGGACGCAGGCCTTACTTCTACTACCAGTAGAGCTGCTATGTGTCTCTATGGACGCAGGCCTTACTTCTACTACCAGTAGAGCTGCTATGTGTCTCTATGGACGCAGGCCTTACTTCTACTACCAGTAGAGCTGCTATGTGTCTCTATGGACGCAGGCCTTACTTCTACTACCAGTAGAGCTGCTATGTGTCTCTATGGACGCAGGCCTTACTTCTACTACCAGTAGAGCTGCTATGTGTCTCTATGGACGCAGGCCTTACTTCTACTACCAGTAGAGCTGCTATGTGTCTCTATGGACGCAGGCCTTACTTCTACTACCAGTAGAGCTGCTATGTGTCTCTATGGACGCAGGCCTTACTTCTACTACCAGTAGAGCTGCTATGTGTCTCTATGGACGCAGGCCTTACTTCTACTACCAGTAGAGCTGCTATGTGTCTCTATGGACGCAGGCCTTACTTCTACTACCAGTAGAGCTGCTATGTGTCTCTATGGACGCAGGCCTTACTTCTACTACCAGTAGAGCTGCTATGTGTCTCTATGGACGCAGGCCTTACTTCTACCACCAGTAGAGCTGCTATGTGTCTCTATGGACGCAGGCCTTACTTCTACCACCAGTAGAGCTGCTATGTGTCTCTATGGACGCAGGCCTTACTTCTACCACCATTAGAGCTGCTATGTGTCTCTATGGACGCAGGCCTTACTTCTACCACCATTAGAGCTGCTATGTGTCTCTATGGACGCAGGCCTTACTTCTACCACCAGTAGAGCTGCTATGTGTCTCTATGGACGCAGGCCTTACTTCTACCACCAGTAGAGCTGCTATGTGTCTCTATGGACGCAGGCCTTACTTCTACCACCAGTAGAGCTGCTATGTGTCTCTATGGACGCAGGCCTTACTTCTACTACCAGTAGAGCTGCTATGTGTCTCTATGGACGCAGGCCTTACTTCTACTACCAGTAGAGCTGCTATGTGTCTCTATGGACGCAGGCCTTACTTCTACTACCAGTAGAGCTGCTATGTGTCTCTATTTACGCAGGCCTTACTTCTACCACCAGTAGAGCTGCTATGTGTCTCTATGGACGCAGGCCTTACTTCTACTACCAGTAGAGCTGCTATGTGTCTCTATGGACGCAGGCCTTACTTCTACTACCAGTAGAGCTGCTATGTGTCTCTATGGACGCAGGCCTTACTTCTACTACCAGTAGAGCTGCTATGTGTCTCTATGGACGCAGGCCTTACTTCTACTACCAGTAGAGCTGCTATGTGTCTCTATGGACGCAGGCCTTACTTCTACTACCAGTAGAGCTGCTATGTGTCTCTATGGACGCAGGCCTTACTTCTACTACCAGTAGAGCTGCTATGTGTCTCTATGGACGCAGGCCTTACTTCTACCACCAGTAGAGCTGCTATGTGTCTCTATGGACGCAGGCCTTACTTCTACCACCAGTAGAGCTGCTATGTGTCTCTATGGACGCAGGCCTTACTTCTACCACCATTAGAGCTGCTATGTGTCTCTATGGACGCAGGCCTTACTTCTACCACCAGTAGAGCTGCTATGTGTCTCTATGGACGCAGGCCTTACTTCTACCACCAGTAGAGCTGCTATGTGTCTCTATGGACGCAGGCCTTACTTCTACCACCAGTAGAGCTGCTATGTGTCTCTATGGACGCAGGCCTTACTTCTACCACCAGTAGAGCTGCTATGTGTCTCTATGGACGCAGGCCTTACTTCTACTACCAGTAGAGCTGCTATGTGTCTCTATGGACGCAGGCCTTACTTCTACTACCAGTAGAGCTGCTATGTGTCTCTATGGACGCAGGCCTTACTTCTACTACCAGTAGAGCTGCTATGTGTCTCTATTTACGCAGGCCTTACTTCTACCACCAGTAGAGCTGCTATGTGTCTCTATGGACGCAGGCCTTACTTCTACTACCAGTAGAGCTGCTATGTGTCTCTATGGACACAGGCCTTACTTCTACTACCAGTAGAGCTGCTATGTGTCTCTATGGACACAGGCCTTACTTCTACTACCAGTAGAGCTGCTATGTGTCTCTATGGACACAGGCCTTACTTCTTTAAAACCATTTATCCATTTAGAGGAAACTGAATGAGCAGCAGCTACGTTTGGCTTCATACGGACCGTTAGTGGAATTCCTGCCAGAGTAACGGTTAATGTGATTGGATGTTAATTATTTGACTAGGCTACCTGTATTTGACATTTTGTTGTTATTTCGCTGAACACTAGATGGTTTAATTTTATTTTTGGCAGTGAATAGCCCCGTTGGAAATTCAAAATGGACTGTTTGAAAATGTAAAAAAAAAAAAAACAGTTTGGGAATACCTGCAAGACATACATAATTTACACACACACACACACACACACACACACACACACACACACACACACACACACACACACACACACACACACACACACACACACACACACAGCTCAGACAGATCCAGCTCAGACAGATCCAGCTCAGACAGATCCAGCTCAGACAGATCCAGCTCAGACAGATCCAGCTCAGACAGATCCAGCTCAGACAGATCCAGCTCAGACAGATCCAGCTCAGACAGATCCAGCTCATGAGCTCCATCAACAGCAGATTTGAATTTAGAATGAAAAATGAATGTGTTTATGCAACAAATGTTAGTGTATCGTATCTCATCACATGGATGCAAATCCATTCTAACTAAAACTAATAGCTCCTGTATCTATCACAGCCCATGTATCTAGATACTTATCGAATCGTCTTGAAAGAGAGCAATGCACATCCCTACTCTCTACCTACCTATCTACCTACCTAACCCACGGCCCTACTGGAGTATAATCACACTCAACATGAGTTATAATGAGACAGACAGGATGTAACTGGAATTATCATCCAGTGTTGATTACACTGTTCAGCCCAAGATGCTCTGTTAACGATAATTAGCATTTATTCTGAGGTCTTGGCTGATTTCTTTTGATTTGTCCATGATGTCGAGCAAAGAGGCACTGAGTTTGAAGGTAGGCCATGAAATACATCCACAGGTACACCTCCAATTGACTCAAATATGTCAATTAGCCTATCAGAAGCTTCTAAAGCCATGACAATTTTCTGGAATTTTCCATGCTGTTTAAAGGCACAGTCAACTTAGTGTATGTAAACTTCTGAATTATAAGTGAAATAATCTGTCTGTAAACAATTGTTGGAAGAATGACTTGTGTCATACACAAAGTAGATGTCCTAACTGACTTGACAAAACTATAGTTTGTTAACATGAAATCTGTGGAGTGTTTGAAAAATTAGTTTTAATGACTTCAACCTAAGTGTATGTAAACTTCCAACTTCAACTGTAGTTTAATAGGTTAATCCTTATTACCTTCACCTTTTATATTACACAACCTGATTATGTCTCTCCTTTGTTTTATACACAACCTGATTATGTCTCTCCTTTGTTTTATACACAACCTGATTATGTGTCTCCTTTGTTTTATACACAACCTGATTATGTGTCTCCTTTGTTTTATACACAACCTGATTATGTCTCTCCTTTGTTTTATATTATACAACCTGATTATGTCTCTCCTTTGTTTTATATTATACAACCTGATAATGTCTCTCCTTTGTTTTATACACAACCTGCTTATGTCTCTCCTTTGTTTTATACACAACTTGCTTATGTCTCTCCTTTGTTTTATACACAACCTGATTATGTCTGTCCTTTGTTTTATACACAACCTGCTTATGTCTCTCCTTTGTTTTATACACAACCTGATTATGTCGCTCCTTTGTTTTATACATAACCTGCTTATGTCTCTCCTTTGTTTTATACACAACCTGCTTATGTCTCTCCTTTGTTTTATACACAACCTGATTATGTCTCTCCTTTGTTTTATATTATACAACCTGATTATGTCTCTCCTTTGTTGCAGAACCACACACTTTCTAGAAGTGCAATTAAAGGGACTGATGTGTAATTAAAGGAGAATTACACTCAAATCAAAAAGTGTTCTTCTAAAATGTATGTTTTCTGATGTGATTTAACATGTGACATGGACTCAAAACATTCCAATTAATGTTTTCTGATGTGATTTAACATGTGACATGGACTCAGAACATTCCAATTCATGTTTTCTGATGTGATTTAACATGTTTATTTTACCTTTATTTTACTAGGCAAGTCAGTTAAGAACAAATTCTTATTTTCAATGACGGCCTAGGAACAGTGGGTTAACTGCCTTGTTCAGGGGCAGAACGACAGATTTTTACCTTGTCAGCTCGGGGATTCGATCCAGCAACCTTTCGGTTACGGGCCCAACACTCTAACCATGTGACATGGACTCAGAACATTCCAATTAATGTTTTCTGATGTGATTTAACATGTGACATGGACTCAGAACATTCCAATTAATGTTTTCTGATGTGATTTAACATGTGACATGGACTCAGAACATTCCAATTGATGTTTTCTGATGTGATTTAACATGTGACATGGACTCAGAACATTCCAATTAATGTTTTCTGATGTGATTTAACATGTGACATGGACTCAGAACGTTCCAATTAATGTTTTCTGATGTGATTTAACATGTGACATGGACTCAGAACATTCCAATTATTGTTTTCTGATGTGATTTAACATGTGACATGGACTCAGAACATTCCAATTGATGTTTTCTGATGTGATTTAACATGTGACATGGACTCAGAATGTTCCAATTAATATTTTCTGATGTGATTTAACATGTGACATGGACTCAGAACATTCCAATTAATGTTTTCTGATGTGATTTAACATGTGACATGGACTCAGAACATTCCAATTATTGTTTTCTGATGTGATTTAACATGTGACATGGACTCAGAACATTCCAATTAATGGACTCAGAACATTCCAATTCATGTTTTCTGATGTGATTTAACATGTGACATGGACTCAGAACGTTCCAATTAATATTTTCTGATGTGATTTAACATGTGACAAGGACTCAGAACATTCCAATTAATGTTTTCTGATGTGATTTAACATGTGACATGGACTCAGAACATTCCAATTAATGTTTTCTGATGTGATTTAACATGTGACATGGACTCAGAACGTTCCAATTAATGTTTTCTGATGTGATTTAACATGTGACATGGACTGTTGTACCGGGGGAGAGGAGAAGAATATGCCTATTTGAAAGCAAAAAAAAGTGATGTTTGCGACATGTTACATTTTTAAGTATCTCTCATGCTAGAAAAGGTTGGAGATTTAGTTGGTAGATGACATCACACATTTAATAATGTTTGGAATTATTTTACACTATTGTTTCTAACAGGAGGTTTTTCTAACAGGAGGTTTTTCTAACAGGAGCCATAGCAGATTTCTCCCAATGCTCATTATACTGGACACTTGTGATCATGTACTGCACACAAAGATGATTAGCATGTCTTATCGTTTCTTCCAGGCACTGAAACACTTGTTCCTGGATCTGTGAAATTAATTAACTTTGAGCATGAAGAAAAGAGGCATCAATTGCCTTCAGGACAAGCAGACAAACACTCACTGATTTTGGGACGTTTATTAACTTCATAATGTAATCCGTCTCTGTGCTTTAATTATTCACTGAAGCTGTAAGATTCTGCTGTGAAAACAGAAATAATTATAGAATACTCTATTTTCACATTATTATCAACTTGATCTCAGATACTGTCTCTAGATTGACACCTGTTGTATCAGAGGAGTCACAGCCACTCTGAAGGAAACCAACATTTAAGAGCTCCTCCTCTCCTCTCCTCTCCTCTCCTCTCCTCTCCTCTCCTCTCCTCTCCTCTCCTCTCCTCTCCTCTCCTCTCCTCCATTTCTCTACCATGAACCACCTCCAATGTAATTCGAGAGAATTTGGCACAACCGCGTTGTGTGGGTGAGCAGTTTGCTGATGTCAATGTTGTGAACAAAGTGTCCATGGTGGCGGTGGGGTTACGGTATGGGCAGACATAAGCTACAGACAACTAACACAATTACATTTTATCGATGGCAATTTGAATTGTATTCCCAGTGGTGATATACATAGATTAGGGCCTAGTTAATGGATTTAAATTGACTGATATAAACTGTAACATGAAAGTATTCAGACCCCTTGACTTTTGTTACATTACAGCCTCATTCTAAAATGGATTTAAACCCCAATAGATCGATAGGAAATTACTTTTACTCCCCAAAAATTATACAAATATTGCAAGTTTATATACATAAATAACCAATATATGGTTAACTGTACAGGTAAGTGAATATTTTGCATGGTTAAATTAGCTGTACAGGTAAATGAACAGTTATATTTACAGATAAGTGAATACTTGCATGGTTACACAAACTGTACAGGTAAATGACAGGAAGAGATACTTAAATAGCTAAATGTGTGTATGATATCATTTGGGGTAATAATAGTAATTCCCTTAAAATACAGTCCTTAGTGCGCAGGGTTTAATTACAGACAACTGCACGTATTGGACATTCGATATACTAAAAGCAATGAGAAAAGGTGCAATTGACAGGATACTAATATGCATTCCTGAGTGAATGCCTACGTAAGTTAGGTCCAAGAATTACTAGCAATATTGCACGTGATATGATATAACAACTGTACATGAGTATGTATATACAGACCTGTATGAATGAATAGGTCCTGAGTGAATGAGTGCTGACGGACCAGAGTTACTCACGGATGGATGCATAATTGTTAAACTAGGTCCTAGCACCCCAACAGTTCCAGATCTATGTTGCCGACGGCACGGCACCCCGGTGGGGCATTATATAGTCTAATAGCCGCCGGCAGGAAGGACCTCTTGTAGCGCTCTCTGGCACACCGTGGTGGGATCAGTCTGTGACTGAAGGTGCTCCTCTGCATCATAACCATGGCATGCAGAGGGTGGCTGACGTTGTCCATGATGGCCAGCAGTTTGGCCAGGATCCTTCTCTCCGCCACCTCCTCTAGAGTGTCAAGGCTCATCCCCAGGACAGAGCTAGCCTTCCTGATCAGATTATTTACCTGAGAAGCATCACCAGCCTTTCAATGGAAACAGGATGCACCTGAGCTCGATCCTCAGCAATCTACAATACCCCATAATGACAAAGACATTTTAGCAAATGTACTAAAATGATAAACAGAAATACCATATTTACAGAAGTATTCAGACCCCTTGCTATGAAACTTGAAATTGAGCTCAGCTGCATCCTGTTTCCATTGATCATCCTTGTGATGTTACTAAAAATTGATTGGAGTCCTCCTCTGGTAAATTCAAATGATTGGACATGATTTGTAAAGGCACATACCTATCTATATAAGGTCCTACAGCTGACAGTGCGTTTAAGCGCCATGAGGTCCAAGGAATTGTCTGTAGAGCAGTGGCCTCCATCATTCTTAAATGGAAGATGTTTGGAACCACCAAGGCTCTTCCTAGAGCTGGCCACCTGGCCAAACTGAGCAATCGGGGGAGAAGGGCCTTGGTCAGGGAGGTGACCAAGAACCCGATGGTCTCTCTGACAGAGCTCTAGAGTTCCTCTGTGGAGATGGGAGAAACTTCCAGAAGGACAACCATCTCTGTAGCACTCCACCAATCAGGACATTATCGTAGAGTAACCAGACGGAAACCACTCCTCAGTAAAAGGCACATGACAGCCTGCTTGGAGTTTGCTAAAAGGCACCTAAAGGACCATGAGAAACAAGATTCTCTGGTCTGATGAAACCAAGATTGAACTCTTTGGCCGGAATGCCAAGCGTCACGTCTGGAGGAAACCTGGCAGCATCATATTGTGAGGATGTTTTTCAGCAGCAGGGACTGGGAGACTAGTCAGGATCGAAGCAAAGATGAACGGAGCAAAGTACAAAGAGATCCTTGATGAAAACCTGCTCCAGAGCGCTCAGGACTTCAGACTGGGGCGAAGGTTCACCTTCCAACAGGACAATGACCCTAAGCACACAGCCAAGACAACACAGGAGTGGCTTCGGGACAAGTCTCAATGTCCTTGAGTGGCCCAGCCAGAGCCCAGACTTGAACCCGATTGAACATCATTGGAGAGACCTGAAAATAGCTGTGCAGCAACACTCCCCATCCAACCTGAGAGCTTGAGAGGATCTGCAGAGAAGAATGGGAGAAACTCCCCAAATACAGGTGTGCCAAGCTTGTAGAGTCATACCCAAGAAGACTTGAGGCTGTAATCGCTGCTAAAGGTGCTTCAACAAAGTACTGAATAAAGGGTCTGAATACTTATGGAAATGTGATATTTCAGTTTTTTTGTAATAAATGTGCTAAACTTCTTAACCTCTTTTTTCTTTGTCATTATGGGGCACAGTGGCAACTTGGTGGGGCAAAGAAAATGTGGGATGTATGCCAGCAAAGCCACAACACTGACAAATGGTGCCCACAAACTGTTAGAGCCTACATAAAGCTGTCCTAACAGCAGTCCCAGCACCTTACCACTGCTACACCTGGCTATCAGCGGAGCCTTGTCTGGCAGCGAAACAGTTCATTCAGCCTCATTTACTGCCTTAAAAAAAAAAAAACATAGCTGATACGGCTGATTTGCAAATGTGGTTACTAACTACAGTTGAGATGTACAAACTATGGCATAAGGGGACGACGAGGATAAGAAGCAATCTCTACAGGATAGCGTGCGCTAATGGGAAAGATACGTCTGACACAGTTATCTCTATGGGAAAGATACGTCTGACACAGTTATCTCTATGGGAAAGATACGTCTGACACAGTTATCTCTATGGGAAAGATACGTCTGACACATTTATCTCTATGGGAAAGATACGTCTGACACAGTTATCTCTATGGGAAAGATACGTCTGACACAGTTACCTCTATGGGAAAGATACGTCTGACACAGTTATCTCTATGGCAGGGGGAAGACACATCTGACACAGTTATCTCTATGGGAAAGATACATCTGACACAGTTATCTCTATGGCAGGGGGAAGACACGTCTGACACAGTTATCTCTATGGGAAAGATACGTCTGACACAGTTATCTCTATGGCAGGGGGAAGACACGTCTGACACAGTTATCTCTATGGGAAAGATACATCTGACAGTTATCTCTATGGCAGGGGGAAGACACGTCTGACACAGTTATCTCTATGGCAGGGGAAGACACGTCTGACACAGTTATCTCTATGGCAGGGGGAAGACACGTCTGACACAGTTATCTCTATGGCAGGGGGAAGACACGTCTGACACAGTTATCTCTATGGCAGGGTAAGACACGTTTGATACAGTTATCTCTATGGCAGGGGGAAGACACGTCTGACACAGTTATCTCTATGGCAGGGGGAAGACACATCTGACACAGTTATCTCTATGGCAGGGGAAGACACGTCTGACACAGTTATCTCTATGGGGAAAATACGTCTGACACAGTTATCTCTATGGGGAAGATACGTCTGACACAGTTATCTCTATGGCAGGGGGAGATACGTCTGACACAGTTATCTCTATGGCAAGGGAAGGCACGTCTGACACAATTATCTCTATGGCAGGGTAAGACACGTCTGACACAGTTATCTCTATGGCAGGGGAAGACACGTCTGACAAAGTTATCTCTATGGGGAAGATACGTCTGACACAGTTATCTCTATGGCAGGGGAAGACATGTCTGACACAGTTATCTCTATGGGGAAGATACGTCTGACACAGTTATCTCTATGGCAGGGGAAGACACGTCTGACACAGTTATCTCTATGGCAGGGGGAAGACACGTCTGACACAGTTATCTCTATGGCAGGGGAAGACACGTCTGACACAGTTATCTCTATGGCAGGGGAAGATACGTCTGAGACAGTTATCTCTATGGCAAGGGGACGTATCTCTATGGGGAAGATACTTCTGACACAGTTATCTCTATGGCAGGGGAAGATATGTCTGACACAGTTATCTCTATGGGGAAGATACGTCTGACACAGTTATCTCTATGGCAGGGGAAGACACGTCTGACACAGTTATCTCTATGGGGAAGATACGTCTGACACAGTTATCTCTATGGCAGGGGAAGACACATCTGACACAGTTATCTCTATGGCAGGGGAAGATACGTCTGACACAGTTATCTCTATGGGGAAGATACGTCTGACACAGTTATCTCTATGGCAGGGGAAGATACGTCTGACACAGTTATCTCTATGGCAGGGGGAGATACGTCTGACACAGTTATCTCTATGGCAGGGGGAGATACGTCTGACACAGTTATCTCTATGGCAGGGGAAGACACGTCTGACACAGTTATCTCTATGGCAGGGGAAGACACGTCTGACACAGTTATCTCTATGGCAGGGGAAGACACGTCTGACACAGTTATCTCTATGGCAGGGGAAGACACGTCTGACACAGTTATCTCTATGGCAGGGGAAGACACGTCTGACACAGTTATCTCTATGGGGAAGATACGTCTGACACAGTTATCTCTATGGCAGGGGAAGATACGTCTGACACAGTTATCTCTATGGCAGGGGAAGACACGTCTGACACAGTTATCTCTATGGCAGGGGAAGACACGTCTGACACATTTATCTCTATGGCAGGGGAAGATACGTCTGACACAGTTATCTCTATGGCAAGGGGACGTATCTCTATGGGGAAGATACTTCTGACACAGTTATCTCTATGGCAGGGGAAGATACGTCTGACACAGTTAACTCTATGGGGAAGATACGTCTGACACAGTTATCTCTATGGCAGGGGAAGACACGTCTGACACAGTTATCTCTATGGGGAAGATACGTCTGACACAGTTATCTCTATGGCAGGGGAAGACACGTCTGACACAGTTATCTCTATGGGGAAGATACGTCTGACACATTTATCTCTATGGCAGGGGAAGATACGTCTGACACAGTTATCTCTATGGGGAAGATACGTCTGACACAGTTATCTCTATGGCAGGGGAAGATACGTCTGACACAGTTATCTCTATGGCAGGGGAAGACACGTCTGACACAGTTATCTCTATGGCAGGGGAAGACACGTCTGACACAGTTATCTCTATGGCAGGGGAAGACACGTCTGACACAGTTATCTCTATGGGGAAGATACGTCTGACACAGTTATCTCTATGGCAGGGGAAGATACGTCTGACACAGTTATCTCTATGGGGAAGATACATCTGACACAGTTATCTCTATGGCAGGGGAAGATACGTCTGACACAGTTATCTCTATGGCAGGGGGAGATACGTCTGACACAGTTATCTCTATGGCAGGGGAAGACACGTCTGACACAGTTATCTCTATGGCAGGGGGAGATACGTCTGACACAGTTATCTCTATGGCAGGGGGAGATACGTCTGACACAGTTATCTCTATGGCAGGGGAAGACACGTCTGACACAGTTATCTCTATGGCAGGGGAAGACACGTCTGACACAGTTATCTCTATGGCAGAGGAAGACACGTCTGACACAGTTATCTCTATGGCAGGGGAAGACACGTCTGACACAGTTATCTCTATGGCAGGGGGAAGACACGTCTGACACAGTTATCTCTATGGCAGGGGAAGACACATCTGACACAGTTGAAAACTGTTCAACTATTGTTTTTCTGTCTTTTTGAGTCAACTACTTACCACATTTTATGCACTTCAGTGCCAGTTAGCTGTAGCTTATGCTATCAATACTAGATTTGTTATCTGATCATTTGATTGGGTGGACAACATGTCAGTTCATGCTGCGAGAACTCTGATAGGTTGGAGGATGTTTTGTATTGAAGTCAATGGAAGCTAGCTGGCCTCCTGCTACACCATGGTGCTACCATACAGAATACTGTTGAGGCTTCTGTAAACCATCATTGCAAAACAGTGTGTTTTAATTAATTATTTGGTGACGTGAATATATTTAGTATATTTTATCAAACCTGTTCTGTTGCAAACTAAGTGCTAAAAGCAAGAGGAAATCATGTGTTTAATAAAAGCATAGATAAAAAGGGCTCTACAATGAGTGTACAAAACATTAGGAATATAATATTGAGTTGCACCTCCTTTTGCCATCAGAACAGCCTTAATTCGTTGGCTGGATGTCTTTTAGGTGGGAAAAATCCAGCAGCGTTGCAGTTCTTCCTATAGAGATAACTGGTGCACCACCTGGCACCTACTACCATACCCTGTTTAAAGGCACTTAAATATTTTGCCTTGCCCATTCACCCTCTGAATGGCACACACACACAATCCATGTCTCAATTGTCTCGAGGCTTCAAAGTCCTTCTCTAACCTGTCTCCTCCCCTTCATCTACACTGATTGAAGTGGATTTAACAAGTGACATCAATAAGGGATCATAGCTTTAACCTGGATTCACCTGGTGAGTCTATGTCACGGAAAGAGCAGGTGTTCCTAATATTTTCATTAAAAAAACAACTTCCATTCCAGCTTGACAACAAAAATAAAGGCAATTTTATTCCAATGTGATTTTGTTAGCTAGCTAGCTAGCAGTCAGGCAGCAACCCATACTGTACTGGTGGTAGGTAGCCCAGCGGCTAAGGAGTTGGACCTGTGGTCCAAAGGTGGCTGGTTTGTATACTGGGTTGGATGCTGGAAAAAGCAGGCAGAATTGATCTGATAACTTGAGGGCTGCTGGGTTCACATCCTCAAAACATTCCCCTACCGTTGGGCCCTTGAGCATACCTTAACTCCACAACATGCTCTCCATCAAGGGGTGCTGCAACTGAAGGTGTGAGGTCTGCTGTTTGGGGGGGTTGAGAACTGAGCAGTTCTATTGTATTGTAAAGAGGTCAGTCAGAGTTGACATGGGCCATCATTCAGACAAAGAGGTCAGTCAGAGTTGACATGGGCCATCATTCAGACAAAGAGGTCAGTCAGAGTTGACATGGGCCATCATTCAGACTAAAGAGGTCAGTCAGAGTTGACATGGGCCATCATTCAGACAAAGAGGTCAGTCAGAGTTGACATGGGCCATCATTCAGACTAAAGAGGTCAGTCAGAGTTGACATGGGCCATCATTCAGACAAAGAGGTCAGTCAGAGTTGACATGGGCCATCATTCAGACAAAGAGGTCAGTCAGAGTTGACATGGGCCATCATTCAGACTAAAGAGGTCAGTCAGAGTTGACATGGGCCATCATTCAGACAAAGAGGTCAGTCAGAGTTGACATGGGCCATCATTCAGACAAAGAGGTCAGTCAGAGTTGACATGGGCCATCATTCAGACAAAGAGGTCAGTCAGAGTTGACATGGGCCATCATTCAGACAAAGAGGTCAGTCAGAGTTGACATGGGCCATCATTCAGACTAAAGAGGTCAGTCAGAGTTGACATGGGCCATCATTCAGACAAAGAGGTCAGTCAGAGTTGACATGGGCCATCATTCAGACAAATAGGTCAGTCAGAGTTGACATGGGCCATCATTCAGACAAAGAGGTCAGTCAGAGTTGACATGGGCCATCATTCAGACAAAGAGGTCAGTCAGAGTTGACATGGGCCATCATTCAGACAAAGAGGTCAGTCAGAGTTGACATGGGCCATCATTCAGACAAAGAGGTCAGTCAGAGTTGACATGGGCCATCATTCAGACAAAGAGGTCAGTCAGAGTTGACATGGGCCATCATTCAGACAAAGAGGTCAGTCAGAGTTGACATGGGCCATCATTCAGACAAAGAGGTCAGTCAGAGTTGACATGGGCCATCATTCAGACAAAGAGATGCATCCCTGGCCACCGGTGCACATTTCCAAACTACAGTATGTTTGCATGTACTGTAATGATACATATAATAACTACAGTATGTTTGCATGTACTGTAATGACACATATAATAACTACAGTATGTTTGCATGTACTGTAATGACACATATAATAACTACAGTATGTTTGCATGTACTGTAATGACACATATAATAACTACAGTATGTTTGCATGTACTGTAATGACACATATAATAACTACAGTATGTTTGCATGTACTGTAATGACACATATAATAACCACAGCATGTTTGCATGTACTGTAATGACACATATAATAACCACAGTATGTTTGCATGTACTGTAATGACACATATAATAACTACAGTATGTTTGCATGTACTGTAATGACACATATAATAACCACAGTATGTTTGCATGTACTGTAATGACACATATAATAACCACAGTATGTTTGCATGTACTGTAATGACACATATAATAACTACAGTATGTTTGCATGTACTGTAATGACACATATAATAACCACAGTATGTTTGCATGTACTGTAATGACACATATAATAACCACAGTATGTTTGCATGTACTGTAATGACACATATAATAACTACAGTATGTTTGCATGTACTGTAATGACACATATAATAACTACAGTATGTTTGCATGTACTGTAATGACACATATAATAACTACAGTATGTACTGTAATGACAATAACTATTTAAAAAATGCTGGTATTATTTTGTCCAGTATTTAATTGTTTATTAAATTACAGTATATTCTTAGCAAAAAATATGACTATACTGAACAAAACTAGAAACGCAACATGTAAAGTGTTGGTCCCTTGTTTCATGAGCTGAAATAAAAGATCCCAGAAATGTTCCATACGGACAAAACACTTATTTCTCTCAAATGTTGAGCACAAATTTGTTTACATCCCGATTATTGAGCATTTCTCCTTTGCCAAGATAGTCCATCTACCTGACAGGTGTGGCATCAAGAAGCTGATTAAACAGCATGATCATTACACAGGTGCACCTTGTGCTGGGGGACAATACAAGGTCACTCTAAAATGTGCAGTTATGTCACACAACACAACGCCACAGATGTCTCAAGTTTTGATGGAGAGTGCAGTTGTCATGGTTACTGCAGGAATGTCCACCAGAGCTGTAGTCAGAGAATGTAATGTTAATTTCTCTACCATAAGCCGCTCCAACGTTGTTGTAGAGAGTTTGGCAGTATGTCCAGATCACGTGTAACCAGGCCAGCCCAGGACCTCCACATCTGGGTTATTCACCTGCAGGATAACATGAGACCAGCCACCTGGACAGCTGATGAAACTGAGGAGTATTTCTGTCTGTCTTTTTTTAATATTTTTTTTTATTTCACCTTTATTTAACCAGGTAGGTCAGTTGAGAACAAGTTCTCATTTACAACTGCGACCTGGCCAAGACAAAGCAAAGCAGTGCGACAAAAAACAACAACACAGAGTTACACATGAAAATAAACAAACGTACAGTCAATAACACAATAGAGAATCTATATACAGAGTGTAAATGTAGTGCAAAATGCAGTAAGGTTAGGAAGGTAGGACAATAAATAGACCATAGTGGTGAAATAAATTACAGATTAGCATTAACACTGCAGTGATAGATGTGCAGATGATGATGTGTAAATAGAGATACTGGAGTGCAAAATTGAGCGGAAGTTAAAAATAAATAACTGGAAGGAATGGCGACCAAAGGAGGTGTTGGCTTTGGGGATGACCAGTGGAATATACCTGCTGGAGCGCAGGCTACGGGTGGGTGTTGCTATGGTGACCAGTGAGATATACCTGCTGGAGCGCATGCTACGGGTGGGTGTTGCTATGGTGACCAGTGAGATATACCTGCTGGAGCGCAGGCTACGGGTGGGTGTTGCTATGGTGACCAGTGAGATATACCTGCTGGAGCGCAGGCTACGGGTGGGTGTTGCTATGGTGACCAGTGAGATATACCTGCTGGAGCGCATGCTACGGGTGGGTGTTGCTATGGTGACCAGTGAGATATACCTGCTGGAGCGCAGGCTACGGGTGGGTGTTGCTATGGTGACCAGTGAGATATACCTGCTGGAGCGCAGGCTACGGGTGGGTGTTGCTATGGTGACCAGTGAGATATACCTGCTGGAGCGCAGGCTACGGGTGGGTGTTGCTATGGTGACCAGTGAGATATACCTGCTGGAGCGCAGGCTACGGGTGGGTGTTGCTATGGTGACCAGTGAGATATACCTGCTGGAGCGCAGGCTACGGGTGGGTGTTGCTATGGTGACCAGTGAGATATACCTGCTGGAGCGCAGGCTACGGGTGGGTGTTGCTATGGTGACCAGTGAGATATACCTGCTGGAGCGCAGGCTACGGGTGGGTGTTGCTATGGTGACCAGTGAGATATACCTGCTGGAGCGCAGGCTACGGGTGGGTGTTGCTATGGTGACCAGTGAGATATACCTGCTGGAGCGCATGCTACGGGTGGGTGTTGCTATGGTGACCAGTGAGATATACCTGCTGGAGCGCAGGCTACGGGTGGGTGTTGCTATGGTGACCAGTGAGATATACCTGCTGGAGCGCAGGCTACGGGTGGGTGTTGCTATGGTGACCAGTGAGATATACCTGCTGGAGCGCAGGCTACGGGTGGGTGTTGCTATGGTGACCAGTGAGATATACCTGCTGGAGCGCAGGCTACGGGTGGGTGTTGCTATGGTGACCAGTGAGATATACCTGCTGGAGCGCAGGCTACGGGTGGGTGTTGCTATGGTGACCAGTGAGATATACCTGCTGGAGCGCAGGCTACGGGTGGGTGTTGCTATGGTGACCAGTGAGATATACCTGCTGGAGCGCAGGCTACGGGTGGGTGTTGCTATGGTGACCAGTGAGATATACCTGCTGGAGCGCAGGCTACGGGTGGGTGTTGCTATGGTGACCAGTGAGATATACCTGCTGGAGCGCAGGCTACGGGTGGGTGTTGCTATGGTGACCAGTGAGATATACCTGCTGGAGCGCAGGCTACGGGTGGGTGTTGCTATGGTGACCAGTGAGATATACCTGCTGGAGCGCAGGCTACGGGTGGGTGTTGCTATGGTGACCAGTGAGATATACCTGCTGGAGCGCAGGCTACGGGTGGGTGTTGCTATGGTGACCAGCGAGCTGAGATAAGGCGGGGATTTACCTAATAAAGACTTATAGATGACCTGGAACCAGTGGGTTTGGCGACGAATATATAATGAAGGCCAGCCAACGAGAGAATACAGGTCGCAGTGGTGGGTAGTATATGGGGCTTTGGTAACAAAACGGATGGCACTGTGATAGACTACATCCAATTTGCTGAGCAGAGTGTTGGAGGCTATTTTGTAAATTACATCGCCGAAGTCAAGGATCGGTAGGATGGTAAGTTTTACAAGGGCATGTTTGGCAGCATGAGTGAAGGAGGCTTTGTTGTGAAATAGGAAGTCTTTATGAGTGTCATAAAGACCTTTTGTGGGGAAAAACACATTCTGATTGGCTGGGCCTGGCTCCCAGGCCTAGCATGGTGAAGTCCATAGATTAGGGCCTAATGATTTTATTTAAATGGACTGATTTCCTTACATGAACTGTAACACAGTAAAGTCGTTGAAATTGTTGCATGTTGCGTTTTGTATTTTAGTTCAGTATTTTTAACAGTAGTAGCCATCATAAATGGTACCATGCATTTTTCGTTCAGTGAAGAAGAAGCTCTGGGGTTCTGATCAAAGAACCCTATAAACGGGTACTATATAGATCTTTTAGGGGTTCCATATATGAATCAAGCAATAGAACCCTTTTTGGTTATATAAGGAACTTTTTTTTCTAGGAGTGTACTGTATACGAAACACATGCTATATATCTGCTTGAGGGCTCTACCTAGGTGCCCAAGGCTATATCCCAAGCCCTGTTAAAGACTGCACACAGATGCCACTAATGAACAAGACAATTACCTGTGCTGATCTAAAGAATCCTGCATACCGGAGATTCAATCATATCTCTGTATCTGAGACTTAGAGTGGAGACTGAAAGGGGACTTGATTGAAACAGGTGTGATCTCAGGCAATAATAGTGGGTAGGTTCTGTTCATGTAAGGAGACCAGCGGGCCTCGTGATTCAAAGCAATATCTGTACCAGCCAATGACATTATGTAAAAGGCTTGGCTGCTAAGCTAACGCCACTTCTGATTGCTATTATTATTATTGTCACCCTCCAGTGTATTTATGGGAAGAGACCTTTCCATTTGCCTCCTACGCTATTGATGTAGTTGCTTCTTGCTTTGTGAGTGTAGATGGTGCAGGGAACAATACTGTCTCTGTGTGAGGGGATATTGTTGGGATCTTCAAGTGGGCTCATATGAAATTGGCAGCAGTTTAGAGATGTGTGGGAGACATCTTAAAGAGCTGGGGTGAATGCCTCATTCTGCTTGGTTCATGGCTTTTGTTTTAGGTTTTTGGTATGGAAGTTACCCACACACATACAGTGCATTCGAGGAGTATTCAGACGTCTTGACCTTTTCCACATTTTGTTACGTTACAGCCTCATCAATCTACACACAATACCGCATAATGACAAAGCAAAAACAGGTTTTTAGTAATTTGGACAAATTTATGAAATAAAAAAAACATGGAAAATCACATTTACATAAGTATTCAGACCCTTTGCTCAGTACTTTGTTGAAGCACATTTGGAAGCGATTACATCCTCAAGTCTTCTTGGGTATGACGCTACAAGCTTCGCACACCTGTATTTGGGACGTTTCTCCCATTCTTCTCTGCAGATCCTCTCAAGCTCTGTCAGATTGGATGGCGAGCGTCACTGCGGAGCTATTTTCAACTGGGTTCAAGTCCGGGCTCTGGCTGGGCCACTCAAGGACATTCAGAGACTTGTCCCGAAGCCACTCTTGCATTGTCTTGGCTGTGTGCTTAGGGTCGTTGTCCTGTTGGAAGATGAACCTTTGCCCCAGTCTGAGGTCCTGAGCACTCTGGAGCAGGTTTTCATCAAGGATCTCTCTGTACTTTGCTCCGTTCATCTTTCCCTCAATCCTGAATAGTCTCCCAGTCCCTGCCGCTGAAAAACATCCCTACAGCATGATGCTGCCACCACCATGCCGTAGGGATGGTGCCAGGTTTCCTCCAGACGTAACACTTGGCATTCAGGCCAAAGAGTTCAATCTTGGTTTCATCAGACCAGAGAATCTTGTTTCTCATGGTTTGAGAGTCTTTAGGTGCCATTTGGCAAACTCCAAGCAGGCTGTCCTGTGCCTTTTACTGAGGAGTGGCTTCCGTCTGGCCACTCTACCATAAAGGACCGATTGGTGGAGTGCTGCAGAGATGGTTGTCCTTCTGCCATCTCCACAGAGGAACTCTGGAGGTCTGTCAGAGTGACCATCGGGTTCTTGTTCACCTCTCTAACCAAGACCCTTGTCCCCCAATTGCTCAGTCTTGGTGGTTCCAAACTTCTTCCATTTAAGAATGATGGAAACCACTGTGTTCTTGGGGACCTTCAATGCTGTAGACATTTTTTGGTACCCTTCCCAAGATCTGTGCCTCGACACAATCCTGTCTCGGAGCTCTACGAACAATTCTTTCGACCTCATGGCTTGGTTTTTGCTCTGACTTGCACTGTCAACTGTGGGACCTTATATGTGATTAATGCTAATTAATGCTAATCTGTCATTTATTTCACCACTATGGTCTATTTATTGTCTTCCTAACCTTACTGCATTTTGCACTACATTTGCACTCTGTATATAGATTCTCTATTGTGTTATTGACTGTATGTTTGTTTATTCTCATGTGTAACTCTGTGTTGTTTTTTGTCTCACTGCTTTGCTTTGTCTTGGCCAGGTCACAGTTGTAAATGAGATCTTGTTCTCAACTGGCCTTCCTGGTTAAATAAAGGTGAAATAATAATAATAATAATGTGTGCCTCTTCAGATCATGTCAATATCATTTACCTACAGGTGGAAACATCTAAAGGATGATGAATAGAAAAATATGTTTTATCTAAAAACCTCTTTTCGCTTTGTCATTATGGGGTATTGTGTCATTATGGGGTATTGTGTCATTATGGGGTATTGTGTCATTATGGGGTATTGTGTCATTATGGGGTATTGTGTCATTATGGGGTATTGTTACATTATGGGGTATTGTGTCATTATGGGGTATTGTGTCATTATGGGGTATTGTGTCATTATGGGGTATTGTGTCATTATGGGGTATTGGGTCATTATGGGGTATTGTGTCATTATGGGGTATTGTGTCATTATGGGGTATTGTTACATTATGGGGTGTTGATGTCATTATGGGGTATTGTGTCATTATGGGGTATTGTGTCATTATGGGGTATTGTGTCATTATGGGGTATTGTGTCATTATGGGGTATTGTGTCATTATGGGGTATTGTATCATTATGGGGTATTGTGTCATTATGGGGTACTGTGTCATTATGGGGTATTGTGTCATTATGGGGTATTGTGTCATTATGGGGTATTGATGTCATTATGGGGTATTGTGTCATTATGGGGTATTGTGTCATTATGGGGTATTGTGTCATTATGGGGTATTGTGTCATTATGGGGTATTGTGTCATTATGGGGTATTGTATCATTATGGGGTATTGTGTCATTATGGGGTATTGTGTCATTATGGGATATTGTGTCATTATGGGGTATTGTGTCATTATGGGGTATTGTATCATTATGGGGTATTGTGTCATTATGGGGTATTGTGTCATTATGGGGTATTGTGTCATTATGGGGTATTGTGTCATTATGGGGTGTTGTGTCATTATGGGGTATTGTGTCATTATGGGGTATTGTGTCATTATGGGGTATTGTATCATTATGGGGTATTGTGTCATTATGGGGTATTGTGTCATTATGGGGTATTGTATCATTATGGGGTGTTGTGTCATTATGGGGTATTGTGTCATTATGGGGTATTGTGTCATTATGGGGTATTGTGTCATTATGGGGTATTGTGTCATTATGGGGTATTGGGTCATTATGGGGTGTTGTGCCATTATGGGGTATTGTGTCATTATGGGGTATTGTGTCATTATGGGGTATTGGGTCATTATGGGGTATTGGGTCATTATGGGGTATTGATGTCATTATGGGGTGTTGTGTCATTATGGGGTATTGGGTCATTATGGGGTATTGGGTCATTATGGGGTATTGGGTCATTATGGGGTATTGTGTCATTATGGGGTATTGTGTCATTATGGGGTATTGTGTCATTATGGGGTATTGTGTCATTATGGGGTATTGGGTCATTATGGGGTATTGTGTCATTATGGGGTATTGTGTCATTATGGGGTATTGTGTCATTATGGGGTATTGTGTCATTATGGGGTATTGTATCATTATGGGGTATTGTGTCATTATGGGGTACTGTGTCATTATGGGGTATTGTGTCATTATGGGGTATTGTGTCATTATGGGGTATTGATGTCATTATGGGGTATTGTGTCATTATGGGGTATTGTGTCATTATGGGGTATTGTGTCATTATGGGGTATTGTGTCATTATGGGGTATTGTGTCATTATGGGGTATTGTATCATTATGGGGTATTGTGTCATTATGGGGTATTGTGTCATTATGGGGTATTGTGTCATTATGGGGTATTGTGTCATTATGGGGTATTGTGTCATTATGGGGTATTGTATCATTATGGGGTATTGTGTCATTATGGGGTATTGTGTCATTATGGGGTATTGTGTCATTATGGGGTATTGTGTCATTATGGGGTGTTGTGTCATTATGGGGTATTGTGTCATTATGGGGTATTGTGTCATTATGGGGTATTGTATCATTATGGGGTATTGTGTCATTATGGGGTATTGTGTCATTATGGGGTATTGTATCATTATGGGGTGTTGTGTCATTATGGGGTATTGTGTCATTATGGGGTATTGTGTCATTATGGGGTATTGTGTCATTATGGGGTATTGGGTCATTATGGGGTGTTGTGTCATTATGGGGTATTGTGTCATTATGGGGTATTGTGTCATTATGGGGTATTGGGTCATTATGGGGTATTGGGTCATTATGGGGTATTGATGTCATTATGGGGTGTTGTGTCATTATGGGGTATTGGGTCATTATGGGGTATTGGGTCATTATGGGGTATTGTGTCATTATGGGGTATTGTGTCATTATGGGGTATTGTGTCATTATGGGGTATTGTGTCATTATGGGGTATTGTGTCATTATGGGGTATTGGGTCATTATGGGGTATTGTGTCATTATGGGGTATTGTGTCATTATGGTGTATTGGGTCATTATGGGGTATTGGGTCATTATGGGGTATTGTGTCATTATGGGGTATTGTGTCATTATGGTGTATTGATGTCATTATGGGGTATTGTTACATTATGGGGTATTGTTACATTATGGGGTATTGTGTCATTATGGGGTATTGGGTCATTATGGGGTATTGTTACATTATGGGGTGTTGTGTCATTATGGGGTATTGTTACATTATGGGGTATTGTGTCATTATAGGGTATTGTGTCATTATGGGGTATTGTGTCATTATGGGGTATTGATGTCATTATGGGGTATTGTTACATTATGGGGTATTGTGTCATTATGGGGTATTGTGTCATTATGGGGTATTGTATCATTATTGGGTATTGTGTCATTATGGGGTATTGTGTCATTATGGGGAATTGTGTCATTATGGGGTATTGTGTCATTATGGGGTATTGTATCATTATGGGGTGTTGTGTCATTATGGGGTATTGTGTCATTATGGGGTGTTGTGTCATTATGGGGTGTTGTGTCATTATGGGGTATTGGGTCATTATGGGGTGTTGTGTCATTATGGGGTGTTGTGTCATTATGGTGTATTGTGTCATTATGGGGTATTGATGTCATTATGGGGTATTGTGTCATTATGGGGTATTGTGTCATTATGGGGTATTGTGTCATTATGGGGTATTGTGTCATTATGGGGTATTGTGTCATTATGGGGAACTGTATCATTATGGGGTATTGTGTCATTATGGGGTATTGTGTCATTATGGGGTATTGTTACATTATGGGGTGTTGTGTCATTATGGGGTATTGTGTCATTATGGGGTATTGTTAAATTATGGGGTGTTGTGTCATTATGGGGTATTGTTACATTATGGGGTATTGTGTCATTATGGGGTATTGTTACATTATGGGGTGTTGTGTCATTATGGGGTATTGTTACATTATGGGGTATTGTGTCATTATGGGGTATTGGGTCATTATGGGGTATTGTATCATTATGGGGTATTGTGTCATTATGGGGTATTGTGTCATTATGGGGTATTGTGTCATTATGGGGTATTGTGTCATTATGGGGTATTGTGTCATTATGGGGTATTGTGTCATTATGGGGTATTGGGTCATTATGGGGTATTGTGTCATTATGGGGTATTGTGTCATTATGGGGTATTGGGTCATTATGGGGTATTGTTACATTATGGGGTGTTGTGTCATTATGGGTTATTGTTACATTATGGGGTATTGTGTCATTATGGGGTATTGTGTCATTATGGGGTATTGTGTCATTATGGGGTATTGTGTCATTATGGGGTATTGTTACATTATGGGGTATTGTGTCATTATGGGGTATTGTGTCATTATGGGGTATTGTGTCATTATGGGGTATTGGGTCATTATGGGGTATTGTGTCATTATGGGGTATTGTGTCATTATGGGGTATTGTTACATTATGGGGTGTTGATGTCATTATGGGGTATTGTGTCATTATGGGGTATTGTGTCATTATGGGGTATTGTGTCATTATGGGGTATTGTGTCATTATGGGGTATTGTGTCATTATGGGGTATTGTATCATTATGGGGTATTGTGTCATTATGGGGTATTGTGTCATTATGGGGTATTGTGTCATTATGGGGTATTGATGTCATTATGGGGTATTGTGTCATTATGGGGTATTGTGTCATTATGGGGTATTGTGTCATTATGGGGTATTGTGTCATTATGGGGTATTGTGTCATTATGGGGTATTGTATCATTATGGGGTATTGTGTCATTATGGGGTATTGTGTCATTATGGGGTATTGTGTCATTATGGGGTATTGTGTCATTATGGGGTGTTGTGTCATTATGGGGTATTGTGTCATTATGGGGTATTGTGTCATTATGGGGTATTGTGTCATTATGGGGTATTGTGTCATTATGGGGTGTTGTGTCATTATGGGGTATTGTGTCATTATGGGGTATTGTGTCATTATGGGGTATTGTATCATTATGGGGTATTGTGTCATTATGGGGTATTGTGTCATTATGGGGTATTGTATCATTATGGGGTGTTGTGTCATTATGGGGTATTGTGTCATTATGGGGTATTGTGTCATTATGGGGTATTGTGTCATTATGGGGTATTGTGTCATTATGGGGTATTGGGTCATTATGGGGTGTTGTGTCATTATGGGGTATTGTGTCATTATGGGGTATTGTGTCATTATGGGGTATTGGGTCATTATGGGGTATTGGGTCATTATGGGGTATTGATGTCATTATGGGGTGTTGTGTCATTATGGGGTATTGGGTCATTATGGGGTATTGGGTCATTATGGGGTATTGTGTCATTATGGGGTATTGTGTCATTATGGGGTATTGTGTCATTATGGGATATTGTGTCATTATGGGGTATTGGGTCATTATGGGGTATTGTGTCATTATGGGGTATTGTGTCATTATGGTGTATTGATGTCATTATGGGGTATTGTTACATTATGGGGTATTGTTACATTATGGGGTATTGTGTCATTATGGGGTATTGGGTCATTATGGGGTATTGTTACATTATGGGGTGTTGTGTCATTATGGGGTATTGTTACATTATGGGGTATTGTGTCATTATAGGGTATTGTGTCATTATGGGGTATTGTGTCATTATGGGGTATTGATGTCATTATGGGGTATTGTTACATTATGGGGTATTGTGTCATTATGGGGTATTGGGTCATTATGGGGTATTGTATCATTATTGGGTATTGTGTCATTATGGGGTATTGTGTCATTATGGGGTATTGTGTCATTATGGGGTATTGTGTCATTATGGGGTATTGTATCATTATGGGGTGTTGTGTCATTATGGGGTATTGTGTCATTATGGGGTGTTGTGTCATTATGGGGTGTTGTGTCATTATGGGGTATTGGGTCATTATGGGGTGTTGTGTCATTATGGGGTGTTGTGTCATTATGGTGTATTGTGTCATTATGGGGTATTGTGTCATTATGGGGTATTGTGTCATTATGGGGTATTATGTCATTATGGGGTATTGATGTCATTATGGGGTATTGTGTCATTATGGGGTATTGTGTCATTATGGGGTATTGTGTCATTATGGGGTATTGTGTCATTATGGGGAACTGTATCATTATGGGGTATTGTGTCATTATGGGGTATTGTGTCATTATGGGGTATTGTTACATTATGGGGTGTTGTGTCATTATGGGGTATTGTGTCATTATGGGGTATTGTTACATTATGGGGTGTTGTGTCATTATGGGGTATTGTTACATTATGGGGTATTGTGTCATTATGGGGTATTGTGTCATTATGGGGTATTGTGTCATTATGGGGTATTGTTACATTATGGGGTATTGTGTCATTATGGGGTATTGTGTCATTATGGGGTATTGTGTCATTATGGGGTATTGTGTCATTATGGGGTATTGTATCATTATTGGGTATTGTGTCATTATGGGGTATTGTGTCATTATGGGGTATTGTGTCATTATGGGGTATTGTGTCATTATGGGGTATTGTATCATTATGGGGTGTTGTGTCATTATGGGGTATTGTGTCATTATGGGGTGTTGTGTCATTATGGGGTGTTGTGTCATTATGGGGTATTGGGTCATTATGGGGTGTTGTGTCATTATGGGGTGTTGTGTCATTATGGTGTATTGTGTCATTATGGGGTATTGTGTCATTATGGGGTATTGTGTCATTATGGGGTATTATGTCATTATGGGGTATTGATGTCATTATGGGGTATTGTGTCTTTATGGGGTATTGTGTCATTATGGGGTATTGTGTCATTATGGGGTATTGTGTCATTATGGGGTATTGTGTCATTATGGGGAACTGTATCATTATGGGGTATTGTGTCATTATGGGGTATTGTGTCATTATGGGGTATTGTTACATTATGGGGTGTTGTGTCATTATGGGGTATTGTGTCATTATGGGGTATTGTTACATTATGGGGTGTTGTGTCATTATGGGGTATTGTTACATTATAGGGTATTGTGTCATTATGGGGTATTGTGTCATTATGGGGTATTGTGTCATTATGGGGTATTGTTACATTATGGGGTATTGTGTCATTATGGGGTATTGTGTCATTATGGGGTATTGTGTCATTATGGGGTATTGTGTCATTATGGGGTATTGGGTCATTATGGGGTATTGTGTCATTATGGGGTATTGTGTCATTATGGGGTATTGTTACATTATGGGGTGTTGATGTCATTATGGGGTATTGTGTCATTATGGGGTATTGTGTCATTATGGGGTATTGTGTCATTATGGGGTATTGTGTCATTATGGGGTATTGTGTCATTATGGGGTATTGTGTCATTATGGGGTATTGTATCATTATGGGGTATTGTGTCATTATGGGGTACTGTGTCATTATGGGGTATTGTGTCATTATGGGGTATTGTGTCATTATGGGGTATTGTGTCATTATGGGGTATTGTGTCATTATGGGGTATTGTGTCATTATGGGATATTGTGTCATTATGGGGTATTGTGTCATTATGGGGTATTGTATCATTATGGGGTATTGTGTCATTATGGGGTATTGTGTCATTATGGGGTATTGTGTCATTATGGGGTATTGTGTCATTATGGGGTATTGTGTCATTATGGGGTGTTTTGTCATTATGGGGTATTGTGTCATTATGGGGTATTGTGTCATTATGGGGTATTGTATCATTATGGGGTATTGTGTCATTATGGGGTATTGTGTCATTATGGGGTATTGTATCATTATGGGGTGTTGTGTCATTATGGGGTATTGTGTCATTATGGGGTATTGTGTCATTATGGGGTATTGTGTCATTATGGGGTATTGTGTCATTATGGGGTATTGGGTCATTATGGGGTGTTGTGTCATTATGGGGTATTGTGTCATTATGGGGTATTGTGTCATTATGGGGTATTGTGTCATTATGGGGTATTGGGTCATTATGGGGTATTGATGTCATTATGGGGTGTTGTGTCATTATGGGGTATTGGGTCATTATGGGGTATTGGGTCATTATGGGGTATTGTGTCATTATGGGGTATTGTGTCATTATGGGGTATTGTGTCATTATGGGGTATTGTGTCATTATGGGATATTGTATCATTATGGGGTATTGGGTCATTATGGGGTATTGTGTCATTATGGGGTATTGTGTCATTATGGTGTATTGGGTCATTATGGGGTATTGGGTCATTATGGGGTATTGTGTCATTATGGGGTATTGTGTCATTATGGTGTATTGATGTCATTATGGGGTATTGTTACATTATGGGGTATTGTTACATTATGGGGTATTGTGTCATTATGGGGTATTGGGTCATTATGGGGTATTGTTACATTATGGGGTGTTGTGTCATTATGGGGTATTGTTACATTATGGGGTATTGTGTCATTATAGGGTATTGTGTCATTATGGGGTATTGTGTCATTATGGGGTATTGATGTCATTATGGGGTATTGTTACATTATGGGGTATTGTGTCATTATGGGGTATTGGGTCATTATGGGGTATTGTATCATTATTGGGTATTGTGTCATTATGGGGTATTGTGTCATTATGGGGTATTGTGTCATTATGGGGTATTGTGTCATTATGGTGTATTGTATCATTATGGGGTGTTGTGTCATTATGGGGTATTGTGTCATTATGGGGTGTTGTGTCATTATGGGGTGTTGTGTCATTATGGGGTATTGGGTCATTATGGGGTGTTGTGTCATTATGGGGTGTTGTGTCATTATGGTGTATTGTGTCATTATGGGGTATTGTGTCATTATGGGGTATTGTGTCATTATGGGGTATTGTGTCATTATGGGGTATTGGGTCATTATGGGGTATTGTATCATTATGGGGTATTGTGTCATTATGGGGTATTGTGTCATTATGGGGTATTGTATCATTATGGGGTGTTGTGTCATTATGGGGTATTGTGTCATTATGGGTTGTTGTGTCATTATGGGGTATTGTGTCATTATGGGGTATTGTGTCATTATGGGGTATTGTGTCATTATGGGGTATTGTGTCATTATGGGGTATTATGTCATTATGGGGTATTGATGTCATTATGGGGTATTGTGTCATTATGGGGTATTGTGTCATTATGGGGTATTGTGTCATTATGGGGTATTGTGTCATTATGGGGTATTGTGTCATTATGGGGAACTGTATCATTATTGGGAATTGTGTCATTATGGGGTATTGTGTCATTATGTGGTATTGTTACATTATGGGGTGTTGTGTCATTATGGGGTATCGTGTCATTATGGGGTATTGTTACATTATGGGGTGTTGTGTCATTATGGGGTATTGTTACATTATGGGGTATTGTGTCATTATGGGGTATTGTGTCATTATGGTGTATTGTGTCATTATGGGGTATTGTTACATTATGGGGTGTTGTGTCATTATGGGGTATTGTTACATTATGGGGTATTGTGTCATTATGGGGTATTGGGTCATTATGGGGTATTGTATCATTATGGGGTATTGTGTCATTATGGGGTATTGTGTCATTATGGGGTATTGTGTCATTATGGGGTATTGTATCATTATGGGGTATTGTGTCATTATGGGTTGTTGTGTCATTATGGGGTATTGTGTCATTATGGGGTATTGTGTCATTATGGGGTATTGTGTCATTATGGGGTATTGTGTCATTATGGGGTATTATGTCATTATGGGGTATTGATGTCATTATGGGGTATTGTGTCATTATGGGGTATTGTGTCATTATGGGGTATTGTGTCATTATGGGGTATTGTGTCATTATGGGGTATTGTGTCATTATGGGGTATTGTATCATTATGGGGTATTGTGTCATTATGGGGTATTGTGTCATTATGGGGTATTGTATCATTATGGGGTGTTGTGTCATTATGGGGTATTGTGTCATTATGGGTTGTTGTGTCATTATGGGGTATTGTGTCATTATGGGGTATTGGGTCATTATGGGGTATTGGGTCATTATGGGGTATTGTGTCATTATGGGGTATTGTGTCATTATGGGGTATTGTGTCATTATGGGGTATTGTGTCATTATGGGGTATTGGGTCATTATGGGGTATTGTGTCATTATGGGGTATTGTGTCATTATGGTGTATTGGGTCATTATGGGGTATTGGGTCATTATGGGGTATTGTGTCATTATGGGGTATTGTGTCATTATGGTGTATTGATGTCATTATGGGGTATTGTTACATTATGGGGTATTGTTACATTATGGGGTATTGGGTCATTATGGGGTATTGGGTCATTATGGGGTATTGTTACATTATGGGGTGTTGTGTCATTATGGGGTATTGTTACATTATGGGGTATTGTGTCATTATAGGGTATTGTGTCATTATGGGGTATTGTGTCATTATGGGGTATTGTGTCATTATGGGGTATTGTGTCATTATGGGGTATTGGGTCATTATGGGGTATTGTGTCATTATGGGGTATTGTGTCATTATGGTGTATTGATGTCATTATGGGGTATTGTTACATTATGGGGTATTGTTACATTATGGGGTATTGTGTCATTATGGGGTATTGGGTCATTATGGGGTATTGTTACATTATGGGGTGTTGTGTCATTATGGGGTATTGTTACATTATGGGGTATTGTGTCATTATGGGATATTGTGTCATTATGGGGTATTGATGTCATTATGGGGTATTGTTACATTATGGGGTATTGTGTCATTATGGGGTATTGTTACATTATGGGGTATTGTGTCATTATAGGGTATTGTGTCATTATGGGGTATTGTGTCATTATGGGGTATTGATTTCATTATGGGGTATTGTTACATTATGGGGTATTGTGTCATTATGGGGTATTGGGTCATTATGGGGTATTGTATCATTATTGGGTATTGTGTCATTATGGGGTATTGTGTCATTATGGGGTATTGTGTCATTATGGGGTATTGTGTCATTATGGTGTATTGTATCATTATGGGGTGTTGTGTCATTATGGGGTATTGTGTCATTATGGGGTGTTGTGTCATTATGGGGTGTTGTGTCATTATGGGGTATTGGGTCATTATGGGGTGTTGTGTCATTATGGGGTGTTGTGTCATTATGGTGTATTGTGTCATTATGGGGTATTGTGTCATTATGGGGTATTGTGTCATTATGGGGTATTGTGTCATTATGGGGTATTGTATCATTATGGGGTATTGTGTCATTATGGGGTATTGTGTCATTATGGGGTATTGTATCATTATGGGGTGTTGTGTCATTATGGGGTATTGTGTCATTATGGGTTGTTGTGTCATTATGGGGTATTGTGTCATTATGGGGTATTGTGTCATTATGGGGTATTGTGTCATTATGGGGTATTGTGTCATTATGGGGTATTATGTCATTATGGGGTATTGATGTCATTATGGGGTATTGTGTCATTATGGGGTATTGTGTCGTTATGGGGTATTGTGTCATTATGGGGTATTGTGTCATTATGGGGTATTGTGTCATTATGGGGTATTGTATCATTATGGGGTATTGTGTCATTATGGGGTATTGTGTCATTATGGGGTATTGTATCATTATGGGGTGTTGTGTCATTATGGGGTATTGTGTCATTATGGGTTGTTGTGTCATTATGGGGTATTGTGTCATTATGGGGTATTGTGTCATTATGGGGTATTGTGTCATTATGGGGTATTGTGTCATTATGGGGTATTATGTCATTATGGGGTATTGATGTCATTATGGGGTATTGTGTCATTATGGGGTATTGTGTCATTATGGGGTATTGTGTCATTATGGGGTATTGTGTCATTATGGGGTATTGTGTCATTATGGGGAACTGTATCATTATTGGGTATTGTGTCATTATGGGGTATTGTGTCATTATGTGGTATTGTTACATTATGGGGTGTTGTGTCATTATGGGGTATCGTGTCATTATGGGGTATTGTTACATTATGGGGTGTTGTGTCATTATGGGGTATTGTTACATTATGGGGTATTGTGTCATTATGGGGTATTGTGTCATTATGGTGTATTGTGTCATTATGGGGTATTGTTACATTATGGGGTGTTGTGTCATTATGGGGTATTGTTACATTATGGGGTATTGTGTCATTATGGGGTATTGGGTCATTATGGGGTATTGTATCATTATGGGGTATTGTGTCATTATGGGGTATTGTGTCATTATGGGGTATTGTGTCATTATGGGGTATTGTATCATTATGGGGTATTGTGTCATTATGGGTTGTTGTGTCATTATGGGGTATTGTGTCATTATGGGGTATTGTGTCATTATGGGGTATTGTGTCATTATGGGGTATTGTGTCATTATGGGGTATTATGTCATTATGGGGTATTGATGTCATTATGGGGTATTGTGTCATTATGGGGTATTGTGTCATTATGGGGTATTGTGTCATTATGGGGTATTGTGTCATTATGGGGTATTGTGTCATTATGGGGTATTGTATCATTATGGGGTATTGTGTCATTATGGGGTATTGTGTCATTATGGGGTATTGTATCATTATGGGGTGTTGTGTCATTATGGGGTATTGTGTCATTATGGGTTGTTGTGTCATTATGGGGTATTGTGTCATTATGGGGTATTGGGTCATTATGGGGTATTGGGTCATTATGGGGTATTGTGTCATTATGGGGTATTGTGTCATTATGGGGTATTGTGTCATTATGGGGTATTGTGTCATTATGGGATATTGTGTCATTATGGGGTATTGGGTCATTATGGGGTATTGTGTCATTATGGGGTATTGTGTCATTATGGTGTATTGGGTCATTATGGGGTATTGGGTCATTATGGGGTATTGTGTCATTATGGGGTATTGTGTCATTATGGTGTATTGATGTCATTATGGGGTATTGTTACATTATGGGGTATTGTTACATTATGGGGTATTGGGTCATTATGGGGTATTGGGTCATTATGGGGTATTGTTACATTATGGGGTGTTGTGTCATTATGGGGTATTGTTACATTATGGGGTATTGTGTCATTATAGGGTATTGTGTCATTATGGGGTATTGTGTCATTATGGGGTATTGTGTCATTATGGGGTATTGTGTCATTATGGGGTATTGGGTCATTATGGGGTATTGTGTCATTATGGGGTATTGTGTCATTATGGTGTATTGATGTCATTATGGGGTATTGTTACATTATGGGGTATTGTTACATTATGGGGTATTGTGTCATTATGGGGTATTGGGTCATTATGGGGTATTGTTACATTATGGGGTGTTGTGTCATTATGGGGTATTGTTACATTATGGGGTATTGTGTCATTATGGGATATTGTGTCATTATGGGGTATTGATGTCATTATGGGGTATTGTTACATTATGGGGTATTGTGTCATTATGGGGTATTGGGTCATTATGGGGTATTGTATCATTATTGGGTATTGTGTCATTATGGGGTATTGTGTCATTATGGGGTATTGTGTCATTATGGGGTATTGTGTCATTATGGTGTATTGTATCATTATGGGGTGTTGTGTCATTATGGGGTATTGTGTCATTATGGGGTGTTGTGTCATTATGGGGTGTTGTGTCATTATGGGGTATTGGGTCATTATGGGGTGTTGTGTCATTATGGGGTGTTGTGTCATTATGGTGTATTGTGTCATTATGGGGTATTGTGTCATTATGGGGTATTGTGTCATTATGGGGTATTGTGTCATTATGGGGTATTGGGTCATTATGGGGTATTGTATCATTATGGGGTATTGTGTCATTATGGGGTATTGTGTCATTATGGGGTATTGTATCATTATGGGGTGTTGTGTCATTATGGGGTATTGTGTCATTATGGGTTGTTGTGTCATTATGGGGTATTGTGTCATTATGGGGTATTGTGTCATTATGGGGTATTGTGTCATTATGGGGTATTGTGTCATTATGGGGTATTGTGTCATTATGGGGTATTGTGTCATTATGGGGTATTGTGTCATTATGGGGAACTGTATCATTATTGGGTATTGTGTCATTATGGGGTATTGTGTCATTATGTGGTATTGTTACATTATGGGGTGTTGTGTCATTATGGGGTATCGTGTCATTATGGGGTATTGTTACATTATGGGGTGTTGTGTCATTATGGGGTATTGTTATATTATGGGGTATTGTGTCATTATGGGGTATTGTGTCATTATGGTGTATTGTGTCATTATGGGGTATTGTTACATTATGGGGTGTTGTGTCATTATGGGGTATTGTTACATTATGGGGTATTGTGTCATTATGGGGTATTGGGTCATTATGGGGTATTGTATCATTATGGGGTATTGTGTCATTATGGGGTATTGTGTCATTATGGGGTATTGTGTCATTATGGGGTATTGTATCATTATGGGGTGTTGTGTCATTATGGGGTATTGTGTCATTATGGGGTGTTGTGTCATTATGGGGTGTTGTGTCATTATGGGGTATTGGGTCATTATGGGGTGTTGTGTCATTATGGGGTGTTGTGTCATTATGGTGTATTGTGTCATTATGGGGTATTGTGTCATTATGGGGTATTGTGTCATTATGGGGTATTATGTCATTATGGGGTATTGATGTCATTATGGGGTATTGTGTCATTATGGGGTATTGTGTCATTATGGGGTATTGTATCATTATGGGGTGTTGTGTCATTATGGGGTATTGTGTCATTATGGGGTATTGTGTCATTATGGGGTATTGTGTCATTATGGGGTATTGTGTCATTATGGGGTGTTGTGTCATTATGGGGTATTGTGTCATTATGGGGTATTGTGTCATTATGGGGTATTGGGTCATTATGGGGTATTGGGTCATTATGGGGTATTGATGTCATTATGGGGTGTTGTGTCATTATGGGGTGTTGTTACATTATGGGGTATTGGGTCATTATGGGGTATTGGGTCATTATGGGGTATTGTGTCATTATGGGGTATTGTGTCATTATGGGGTATTGTGTCATTATGGGGTATTGTGTCATTATGGGGTATTGTGTCATTATGGGGTATTGTGTCATTATGGGTTATTGGGTCATTATGGGGTATTGTGTCATTATGGGGTATTGTGTCATTATGGGGTATTGGGTCATTATGGGGTATTGTGTCATTATGGGGTATTGTGTCATTATGGGGTATTGTTACATTATGGGGTGTTGATGTCATTATGGGGTATTGTGTCATTATGGGGTATTGTATCATTATGGGGTATTGTGTCATTATGGGGTATTGTGTCATTATGGGGTATTGTTACATTATGGGGTGTTGTGTCATTATGGGGTATTGTTACATTATGGGGTGTTGTGTCATTATGGGGTATTGTGTCATTATGGGGTATTGTGTCATTATGGGGTATTGTGTCATTATGGGGTATTGTATCATTATGGGGTATTGTGTCATTATGGGGTACTGTGTCATTATGGGGTATTGTATCATTATGGGGTATTGTGTCATTATGGGGTACTGTGTCATTATGGGGTATTGTGTCATTATGGGGTGTTGTGTCATTATGGGGTATTGTGTCATTATGGGGTGTTGTGTCATTATGGGGTGTTGTGTCATTATGGGGTATTGGGTCATTATGGGGTGTTGTGTCATTATGGGGTGTTGTGTCATTATGGTGTATTGTGTCATTATGGGGTATTGTGTCATTATGGGGTATTATGTCATTATGGGGTATTGATGTCATTATGGGGTATTGTGTCATTATGGGGTATTGTGTCATTATGGGGTATTGTGTCATTATGGGGAACTGTATCATTATGGGGTATTGTGTCATTATGGGGTATTGTGTCATTATGGGGTATTGTTACATTATGGGGTGTTGTGTCATTATGGGGTATTGTGTCATTATGGGGTATTGTTACATTATGGGGTGTTGTGTCATTATGGGGTATTGTTACATTATGGGGTATTGTGTCATTATGGGGTATTGTGTCATTATGGGGTATTGTGTCATTATGGGGTATTGTTACATTATGGGGTGTTGTGTCATTATGGGGTATTGTTACATTATGGGGTATTGTGTCATTATGGGGTATTGGGTAATTATGGGGTATTGTATCATTATGGGGTATTGTGTCATTATGGGGTATTGTGTCATTATGGGGTATTGTGTCATTATGGGGTATTGTATCATTATGGGGTGTTGTGTCATTATGGGGTATTGTGTCATTATGTGGTGTTGTGTCATTATGGGGTGTTGTGTCATTATGGGGTATTGGGTCATTATGGGGTGTTGTGTCATTATGGGGTGTTGTGTCATTATGGTGTATTGTGTCATTATGGGGTATTGTGTCATTATGGGGTATTGTGTCATTATGGGGTATTATGTCATTATGGGGTATTGATGTCATTATGGGGTATTGTGTCATTATGGGGTATTGTGTCATTATGGGGTATTGTATCATTATGGGGTGTTGTGTCATTATGGGGTATTGTGTCATTATGGGGTATTGTGTCATTATGGGGTATTGTGTCATTATGGGGTATTGTGTCATTATGGGGTATTGGGTCATTATGGGGTGTTGTGTCATTATGGGGTATTGTGTCATTATGGGGTATTGTGTCATTATGGGGTATTGGGTCATTATGGGGTATTGGGTCATTATGGGGTGTTGTGTCATTATGGGGTGTTGTTACATTATGGGGTATTGGGTCATTATGGGGTATTGGGTCATTATGGGGTATTGTGTCATTATGGGGTATTGTGTCATTATGGGGTATTGTGTCATTATGGGGTATTGTGTCATTATGGGGTATTGGGTCATTATGGGGTATTGTGTCATTATGGTGTATTGGGTCATTATGGGGTATTGGGTCATTATGGGGTATTGTGTCATTATTGGGTATTGTGTCATTATGGGGTATTGTTACATTATGGGGTATTGTGTCATTATGGGGTATTGTGTCATTATGGGGTATTGTGTCATTATGGGGTATTGTGTCATTATGGGGTATTGTGTCATTATGGGGTATTGTATCATTATGGGGTATTGTGTCATTATGGGGTATTGTGTCATTATGGGGTATTGTGTCATTATGGGGTATTGTGTCATTATGGGGCGTTGTGTCATTATGGGGTATTGTGTCATTATGGGGTATTGTGTCATTATGGGGTATTGGGTCATTATGGGGTATTGTGTCATTATGGGGTATTGTGTCATTATGGTGTATTGGGTCATTATGGGGTATTGGGTCATTATGGGGTATTGTGTCATTATGGGGTATTGTGTCATTATGGGGTATTGTGTCATTATGGGGTATTGTTACATTATGGGGTATTGTGTCATTATGGGGTATTGTGTCATTATGGGGTATTGTGTCATTATGGGTTATTGGGTCATTATGGGGTATTGTGTCATTATGGGGTATTGTGTCATTATGGGGTATTGGGTCATTATGGGGTATTGTGTCATTATGGGGTATTGTGTCATTATGGGGTATTGTTACATTATGGGGTGTTGATGTCATTATGGGGTATTGTGTCATTATGGGGTATTGTATCATTATGGGGTATTGTGTCATTATGGGGTATTGTGTCATTATGGGGTATTGTTACATTATGGGGTGTTGTGTCATTATGGGGTATTTTTACATTATGGGGTATTGTGTCATTATGGGGTATTGTGTAATTATGGGGTATTGTGTCATTATGGGGTACTGTGTCATTATGGGGTATTGTGTCATTATGGGGTGTTGTGTCATTATGGGGTATTGTGTCATTATGGGGTGTTGTGTCATTATGGGGTGTTGTGTCATTATGGGGTATTGGGTCATTATGGGGTGTTGTGTCATTATGGGGTGTTGTGTCATTATGGTGTATTGTGTCATTATGGGGTATTGTGTCATTATGGGGTATTATGTCATTATGGGGTATTGATGTCATTATGGGGTATTGTGTCATTATGGGGTATTGTGTCATTATGGGGTATTGTGTCATTATGGGGTATTGTGTCATTATGGGGAACTGTATCATTATTGGGTATTGTGTCATTATGGGGTATTGTGTCATTATGGGGTATTGTTACATTATGGGGTGTTGTGTCATTATGGGGTATTGTGTCATTATGGGGTATTGTTACATTATGGGGTGTTGTGTCATTATGGGGTATTGTTACATTATGGGGTATTGTGTCATTATGGGGTATTGTGTCATTATGGGGTATTGTGTCATTATGGGGTATTGTTACATTATGGGGTGTTGTGTCATTATGGGGTATTGTTACATTATGGGGTATTGTGTCATTATGGGGTATTGGGTAATTATGGGGTATTGTATCATTATGGGGTATTGTGTCATTATGGGGTATTGTGTCATTATGGGGTATTGTGTCATTATGGGGTATTGTATCATTATGGGGTGTTGTTTTATTATGGGGTATTGTGTCATTATGGGGTGTTGTGTCATTATGGGGTGTTGTGTCATTATGGGGAATTGGGTCATTATGGGGTGTTGTGTCATTATGGGGTGTTGTGTCATTATGGTGTATTGTGTCATTATGGGGTATTGTGTCATTATGGGGTATTGTGTCATTATGGGGTATTATGTCATTATGGGGTATTGATGTCATTATGGGGTATTGTGTCATTATGGGGTATTGTGTCATTATGGGGTATTGTATCATTATGGGGTGTTGTGTCATTATGGGGTATTGTGTCATTATGGGGTATTGTGTCATTATGGGGTATTGTGTCATTATGGGGTATTGGGTCATTATGGGGTGTTGTGTCATTATGGGGTATTGTGTCATTATGGGGTATTGGGTCATTATGGGGTATTGGGTCATTATGGGGTGTTGTGTCATTATGGGGTGTTGTTACATTATGGGGTATTGGGTCATTATGGGGTATTGGGTCATTATGGGGTATTGTGTCATTATGGGGTATTGTGTCATTATGGGGTATTGTGTCATTATGGGGTATTGGGTCATTATGGGGTATTGTGTCATTATGGGGTATTGTGTCATTATGGGGTATTGTGTCATTATGGGGTATTGTGTCATTATGGGGTATTGTGTCATTATGGGGTATTGGGTCATTATGGGGTATTGTGTCATTATGGTGTATTGGGTCATTATGGGGTATTGGGTCATTATGGGGTATTGTGTCATTATGGGGTATTGTGTCATTATGGGGTATTGTTACATTATGGGGTATTGTGTCATTATGGGGTATTGTGTCATTATGGGGTATTGTGTCATTATGGGGTATTGTGTCATTATGGGGTATTGTGTCATTATGGGGTATTGTGTCATTATGGGGTATTGTGTCATTATGGGGTGTTGTGTCATTATGGGGTATTGTGTCATTATGGGGTATTGTGTCATTATGGGGTATTGTGTCATTATGGGGTATTGTGTCATTATGGTGTATTGGGTCATTATGGGGTATTGGGTCATTATGGGGTATTGTGTCATTATGGGGTATTGTGTCATTATGGGGTATTGTGTCATTATGGGGTATTGTTACATTATGGGGTATTGTGTCATTATGGGGTATTGTGTCATTATGGGGTATTGTGTCATTATGGGGTATTGTGTCATTATGGGTTATTGGGTCATTATGGGGTATTGTGTCATTATGGGGTATTGTGTCATTATGGGGTATTGGGTCATTATGGGGTATTGTGTCATTATGGGGTATTGTGTCATTATGGGGTATTGTTACATTATGGGGTGTTGATGTCATTATGGGGTATTGTGTCATTATGGGGTATTGTGTCATTATGGGGTATTGTATCATTATGGGGTATTGTGTCATTATGGGGTATTGTGTCATTATGGGGTATTGTTACATTATGGGGTGTTGTGTCATTATGGGGTATTTTTACATTATGGGGTATTGTGTCATTATGGGGTATTGTGTAATTATGGGGTATTGTGTCATTATGGGGTACTGTGTCATTATGGGGTATTGTGTCATTATGGGGTGTTGTGTCATTATGGGGTATTGTGTCATTATGGGGTGTTGTGTCATTATGGGGTGTTGTGTCATTATGGGGTATTGGGTCATTATGGGGTGTTGTGTCATTATGGGGTGTTGTGTCATTATGGTGTATTGTGTCATTATGGGGTATTGTGTCATTATGGGGTATTATGTCATTATGGGGTATTGATGTCATTATGGGGTATTGTGTCATTATGGGGTATTGTGTCATTATGGGGTATTGTGTCATTATGGGGTATTGTGTCATTATGGGGAACTGTATCATTATTGGGTATTGTGTCATTATGGGGTATTGTGTCATTATGGGGTATTGTTACATTATGGGGTGTTGTGTCATTATGGGGTATTGTGTCATTATGGGGTATTGTTACATTATGGGGTGTTGTGTCATTATGGGGTATTGTTACATTATGGGGTATTGTGTCATTATGGGGTATTGTGTCATTATGGGGTATTGTGTCATTATGGGGTATTGTTACATTATGGGGTGTTGTGTCATTATGGGGTATTGTTACATTATGGGGTATTGTGTCATTATGGGGTATTGGGTAATTATGGGGTATTGTATCATTATGGGGTATTGTGTCATTATGGGGTATTGTGTCATTATGGGGTATTGTGTCATTATGGGGTATTGTATCATTATGGGGTGTTGTTTTATTATGGGGTATTGTGTCATTATGGGGTGTTGTGTCATTATGGGGTGTTGTGTCATTATGGGGAATTGGGTCATTATGGGGTGTTGTGTCATTATGGGGTGTTGTGTCATTATGGTGTATTGTGTCATTATGGGGTATTGTGTCATTATGGGGTATTGTGTCATTATGGGGTATTATGTCATTATGGGGTATTGATGTCATTATGGGGTATTGTGTCATTATGGGGTATTGTGTCATTATGGGGTATTGTATCATTATGGGGTGTTGTGTCATTATGGGGTATTGTGTCATTATGGGGTATTGTGTCATTATGGGGTATTGTGTCATTATGGGGTATTGTGTCATTATGGGGTATTGGGTCATTATGGGGTGTTGTGTCATTATGGGGTATTGTGTCATTATGGGGTATTGGGTCATTATGGGGTATTGGGTCATTATGGGGTGTTGTGTCATTATGGGGTGTTGTTACATTATGGGGTATTGGGTCATTATGGGGTATTGGGTCATTATGGGGTATTGTGTCATTATGGGGTATTGTGTCATTATGGGGTATTGTGTCATTATGGGGTATTGGGTCATTATGGGGTATTGTGTCATTATGGTGTATTGGGTCATTATGGGGTATTGGGTCATTATGGGGTATTGTGTCATTATGGGGTATTGTGTCATTATGGGGTATTGTTACATTATGGGGTATTGTGTCATTATGGGGTATTGTGTCATTATGGGGTATTGTGTCATTATGGGGTATTGTGTCATTATGGGGTATTGTGTCATTATGGGGTATTGTGTCATTATGGGGTATTGTGTCATTATGGGGTATTGTGTCATTATGGGGTGTTGTGTCATTATGGGGTATTGTGTCATTATGGGGTATTGTGTCATTATGGGGTATTGTGTCATTATGGGGTATTGTGTCATTATGGGGTATTGTGTCATTATGGTGTATTGGGTCATTATGGGGTATTGGGTCATTATGGGGTATTGTGTCATTATGGGGTATTGTGTCATTATGGGGTATTGTGTCATTATGGGGTATTGTTACATTATGGGGTATTGTGTCATTATGGGGTATTGTGTCATTATGGGGTATTGTGTCATTATGGGGTATTGTGTCATTATGGGTTATTGGGTCATTATGGGGTATTGTGTCATTATGGGGTATTGTGTCATTATGGGGTATTGGGTCATTATGGGGTATTGTGTCATTATGGGGTATTGTGTCATTATGGGGTATTGTTACATTATGGGGTGTTGATGTCATTATGGGGTATTGTGTCATTATGGGGTATTGTATCATTATGGGGTATTGTGTCATTATGGGGTATTGTGTCATTATGGGGTATTGTTACATTATGGGGTGTTGTGTCATTATGGGGTATTGTTACATTATGGGGTATTGTGTCATTATGGGGTATTGTGTAATTATGGGGTATTGTGTCATTATGGGGTATTGTTACATTATGGGGTGTTGTGTCATTATGGGGTATTGTTACATTATGGGGTATTGTGTCATTATGGGGTATTGGGTCATTATGGGGTATTGTGTCATTATGGGGTATTGTGTCATTATGGGGTATTGTTACATTATGGGGTGTTGATGTCATTATGGGGTATTGTGTCATTATGGGGTATTGGGTCATTATGGGGTGTTGTGTCATTATGGGGTATTGTGTCATTATGGGGTATTGTGTCATTATGGGGTATTGGGTCATTATGGGGTATTGGGTCATTATGGGGTGTTGTGTCATTATGGGGTGTTGTTACATTATGGGGTATTGGGTCATTATGGGGTATTGGGTCATTATGGGGTATTGTGTCATTATGGGGTATTGTGTCATTATGGGGTATTGTGTCATTATGGGGTATTGTGTCATTATGGGGTATTGGGTCATTATGGGGTATTGTGTCATTATGGTGTATTGGGTCATTATGGGGTATTGGGTCATTATGGGGTATTGTGTCATTATGGGGTATTGTGTCATTATGGGGTATTGTTACATTATGGGGTATTGTGTCATTATGGGGTATTGTGTCATTATGGGGTATTGTGTCATTATGGGGTATTGTGTCATTATGGGGTATTGTGTCATTATGGGGTATTGTGTCATTATGGGGTATTGTATCATTATGGGGTATTGTGTCATTATGGGGTATTGTGTCATTATGGGGTATTGTGTCATTATGGGGTATTGTGTCATTATGGGGCGTTGTGTCATTATGGGGTATTGTGTCATTATGGGGTATTGTGTCATTATGGGGTATTGGGTCATTATGGGGTATTGTGTCATTATGGGGTATTGTGTCATTATGGTGTATTGGGTCATTATGGGGTATTGGGTCATTATGGGGTATTGTGTCATTATGGGGTATTGTGTCATTATGGGGTATTGTGTCATTATGGGGTATTGTTACATTATGGGGTATTGTGTCATTATGGGGTATTGTGTCATTATGGGGTATTGTGTCATTATGGGTTATTGGGTCATTATGGGGTATTGTGTCATTATGGGGTATTGTGTCATTATGGGGTATTGGGTCATTATGGGGTATTGTGTCATTATGGGGTATTGTGTCATTATGGGGTATTGTTACATTATGGGGTGTTGATGTCATTATGGGGTATTGTGTCATTATGGGGTATTGTATCATTATGGGGTATTGTGTCATTATGGGGTATTGTGTCATTATGGGGTATTGTTACATTATGGGGTGTTGTGTCATTATGGGGTATTGTTACATTATGGGGTATTGTGTCATTATGGGGTATTGTGTAATTATGGGGTATTGTGTCATTATGGGGTACTGTGTCATTATGGGGTATTGTGTCATTATGGGGTGTTGTGTCATTATGGGGTATTGTGTCATTATGGGGTGTTGTGTCATTATGGGGTGTTGTGTCATTATGGGGTATTGGGTCATTATGGGGTGTTGTGTCATTATGGGGTGTTGTGTCATTATGGTGTATTGTGTCATTATGGGGTATTGTGTCATTATGGGGTATTATGTCATTATGGGGTATTGATGTCATTATGGGGTATTGTGTCATTATGGGGTATTGTGTCATTATGGGGTATTGTGTCATTATGGGGTATTGTGTCATTATGGGGAACTGTATCATTATGGGGTATTGTGTCATTATGGGGTATTGTGTCATTATGGGGTATTGTTACATTATGGGGTGTTGTGTCATTATGGGGTATTGTGTCATTATGGGGTATTGTTACATTATGGGGTGTTGTGTCATTATGGGGTATTGTTACATTATGGGGTATTGTGTCATTATGGGGTATTGTGTCATTATGGGGTATTGTGTCATTATGGGGTATTGTTACATTATGGGGTGTTGTGTCATTATGGGGTATTGTTACATTATGGGGTATTGTGTCATTATGGGGTATTGGGTAATTATGGGGTATTGTATCATTATGGGGTATTGTGTCATTATGGGGTATTGTGTCATTATGGGGTATTGTGTCATTATGGGGTATTGTATCATTATGGGGTGTTGTGTCATTATGGGGTATTGTGTCATTATGGGGTGTTGTGTCATTATGGGGTGTTGTGTCATTATGGGGTATTGGGTCATTATGGGGTGTTGGGTCATTATGGGGTGTTGTGTCATTATGGTGTATTGTGTCATTATGGGGTATTGTGTCATTATGGGGTATTGTGTCATTATGGGGTATTATGTCATTATGGGGTATTGATGTCATTATGGGGTATTGTGTCATTATGGGGTATTGTGTCATTATGGGGTATTGTATCATTATGGGGTGTTGTGTCATTATGGGGTATTGTGTCATTATGGGGTATTGTGTCATTATGGGGTATTGTGTCATTATGGGGTATTGGGTCATTATGGGGTGTTGTGTCATTATGGGGTATTGTGTCATTATGGGGTATTGGGTCATTATGGGGTATTGGGTCATTATGGGGTGTTGTGTCATTATGGGGTGTTGTTACATTATGGGGTATTGGGTCATTATGGGGTATTGGGTCATTATGGGGTATTGTGTCATTATGGGGTATTGTGTCATTATGGGGTATTGTGTCATTATGGGGTATTGTGTCATTATGGGGTATTGGGTCATTATGGGGTATTGTGTCATTATGGTGTATTGTGTCATTATGGGGTATTGGGTCATTATGGGGTATTGTGTCATTATGGGGTATTGTGTCATTATGGGGTATTGTTACATTATGGGGTATTGTGTCATTATGGGGTATTGTGTCATTATGGGGTATTGTGTCATTATGGGGTATTGTGTCATTATGGGGTATTGTGTCATTATGGAGTATTGTGTCATTATGGGGTATTGTGTCATTATGGGGTATTGTGTCATTATGGGGTATTGTGTCATTATGGGGTGTTGTGTCATTATGGGGTATTGTGTCATTATGGGGTATTGTGTCATTATGGGGTATTGGGTCATTATGGGGTATTGTGTCATTATGGGGTATTGTGTCATTATGGTGTATTGGGTCATTATGGGGTATTGGGTCATTATAGGGTATTGTGTCATTATGGGGTATTGTGTCATTATGGGGTATTGTGTCATTATGGGGTATTGTTACATTATGGGGTATTGTGTCATTATGGGGTATTGTGTCATTATGGGGTATTGTGTCATTATGGGGTATTGTGTCATTATGGGTTATTGGGTCATTATGGGGTATTGTGTCATTATGGGGTATTGTGTCATTATGGGGTATTGTGTCATTATGGGGTATTGTGTCATTATGGGTTATTGGGTCATTATGGGGTATTGTGTCATTATGGGGTATTGTATCATTATGGGGTATTGTGTCATTATGGGGTATTGTGTCATTATGGGGTATTGTATCATTATGGGGTATTGTGTCATTATGGGGTATTGTGTCATTATGGGGTATTGTGTCATTATGGGGTATTGTGTCATTATGGGGTGTTGTGTCATTATGGGGTATTGTGTCATTATGGGGTATTGTGTCATTATGGGGTATTTGTCATTATGGGGTATTGTGTCATTATGGGGTATTGTATCATTATGGGGTATTTTGTCATTATGGGGTATTGTGTCATTATGGGGTATTGTGTCATTATGGGGTATTGTGTCATTATGGGGTATTGTGTCATTATGGGGTATTGTATCATTATGGGGTATTGTGTCATTATGGGGTATTGTGTCATTATGGGGTATTGTATCATTATGGGGTGTTGTGTCATTATGGGGTATTGTGTCATTATGGGGTATGATGTCATTATGGGGTATTGATGTCATTATGGGGTATTGATGTCATTATGGGGTATTGTGTCATTATGGGGTATTGTATCATTATGGGGTGTTGTGTCATTATGGGGTATTGTGTCATTATGGGGTATTGTGTCATTATGGGGTATTGTGTCATTATGGGGTATTGTGTCATTATGGGGTGTTGTGTCATTATGGGGTATTGTGTCATTATGGGGCATTGTGTCATTATGGGGTATTGGGTCATTATGGGGTATTGGGTCATTATGGGGTATTGATGTCATTATGGGGTGTTGTGTCATTATGGGGTGTTGTTACATTATGGGGTATTGGGTCATTATGGGGTATTGTGTCATTATGGGGTATTGTGTCATTATGGGGTATTGTGTCATTATGGGGTATTGTGTCATTATGGGGTATTGTGTCATTATGGGGTATTGTGTCATTATGGGTTATTGGGTCATTATGGGGTATTGTGTCATTATGGGGTATTGTGTCATTATGGGGTATTGTGTCATTATGGGGTATTGGGTCATTATGGGGTATTGTGTCATTATGGGGTATTGTGTCATTATGGGGTATTGTTACATTATGGGGTGTTGATGTCATTATGGGGTATTGTGTCATTATGGGGTATTGTATCATTATGGGGTATTGTGTCATTATGGGGTATTGTGTCATTATGGGGTATTGTTACATTATGGGGTGTTGTGTCATTATGGGGTGTTGTGTCATTATGGGGTATTGTTACATTATGGGGTGTTGTGTCATTATGGGGTATTGTGTCATTATGGGGTATTGTGTCATTATGGGGTATTGTGTCATTATGGGGTATTGTATCATTATGGGGTATTGTGTCATTATGGGGTACTGTGTCATTATGGGGTATTGTATCATTATGGGGTATTGTGTCATTATGGGGTACTGTGTCATTATGGGGTATTGTGTCATTATGGGGTGTTGTGTCATTATGGGGTATTGTGTCATTATGGGGTGTTGTGTCATTATGGGGTGTTGTGTCATTATGGGGTATTGGGTCATTATGGGGTGTTGTGTCATTATGGGGTGTTGTGTCATTATGGTGTATTGTGTCATTATGGGGTATTGTGTCATTATGGGGTATTATGTCATTATGGGGTATTGATGTCATTATGGGGTATTGTGTCATTATGGGGTATTGTGTCATTATGGGGTATTGTGTCATTATGGGGTATTGTGTCATTATGGGGAACTGTATCATTATGGGGTATTGTGTCATTATGGGGTATTGTGTCATTATGGGGTATTGTTACATTATGGGGTGTTGTGTCATTATGGGGTATTGTGTCATTATGGGGTATTGTTACATTATGGGGTGTTGTGTCATTATGGGGTATTGTTACATTATGGGGTATTGTGTCATTATGGGGTATTGTGTCATTATGGGTTATTGTGTCATTATGGGGTATTGTTACATTATGGGGTGTTGTGTCATTATGGGGTATTGTTACATTATGGGGTATTGTGTCATTATGGGGTATTGGGTAATTATGGGGTATTGTATCATTATGGGGTATTGTGTCATTATGGGGTATTGTGTCATTATGGGGTATTGTGTCATTATGGGGTATTGTATCATTATGGGGTGTTGTGTCATTATGGGGTATTGTGTCATTATGGGGTGTTGTGTCATTATGGGGTGTTGTGTCATTATGGGGTATTGGGTCATTATGGGGTGTTGTGTCATTATGGGGTGTTGTGTCATTATGGTGTATTGTGTCATTATGGGGTATTGTGTCATTATGGGGTATTGTGTCATTATGGGGTATTATGTCATTATGGGGTATTGATGTCATTATGGGGTATTGTGTCATTATGGGGTATTGTGTCATTATGGGGTATTGTGTCATTATGGGGTGTTGTGTCATTATGGGGTATTGTGTCATTATGGGGTATTGTGTCATTATGGGGTATTGTGTCATTATGGGGTATTGGGTCATTATGGGGTATTGGGTCATTATGGGGTGTTGTGTCATTATGGGGTATTGTGTCATTATGGGGTATTGTGTCATTATGGGGTATTGGGTCATTATGGGGTATTGGGTCATTATGGGGTGTTGTGTCATTATGGGGTGTTGTTACATTATGGGGTATTGGGTCATTATGGGGTATTGGGTCATTATGGGGTATTGTGTCATTATGGGGTATTGTGTCATTATGGGGTATTGTTACATTATGGGGTGTTGATGTCATTATGGGGTATTGTGTCATTATGGGGTATTGTATCATTATGGGGTATTGTGTCATTATGGGGTATTGTGTCATTATGGGGTATTGTTACATTATGGGGTGTTGTGTCATTATGGGGTATTGTTACATTATGGGGTATTGTGTCATTATGGGGTATTGTGTAATTATGGGGTATTGTGTAATTATGGGGTATTGTGTCATTATGGGGTATTGTTACATTATGGGGTGTTGTGTCATTATGGGGTGTTGTGTCATTATGGGGTATTGTGTCATTATGGGGTATTGTGTCATTATGGGGTATTGTGTCATTATGGGGTATTGTGTCATTATGGGGTATTGTTACATTATGGGGTGTTGATGTCATTATGGGGTATTGTGTCATTATGGGGTATTGTATCATTATGGGGTATTGTGTCATTATGGGGTATTGTGTCATTATGGGGTATTGTTACATTATGGGGTGTTGTGTCATTATGGGGTATTGTTACATTATGGGGTATTGTGTCATTATGGGGTATTGTTACATTATGGGGTGTTGTGTCATTATGGGGTATTGTTACATTATGGGGTATTGTGTCATTATGGGGTATTGGGTAATTATGGGGTATTGTATCATTATGGGGTATTGTGTCATTATGGGGTATTGTGTCATTATGGGGTATTGTGTCATTATGGGGTATTGTATCATTATGGGGTGTTGTGTCATTATGGGGTATTGTGTCATTATGGGGTGTTGTGTCATTATGGGGTGTTGTGTCATTATGGTGTATTGTGTCATTATGGGGTATTGTGTCATTATGGGGTATTGTGTCATTATGGGGTATTATGTCATTATGGGGTATTGATGTCATTATGGGGTATTGTGTCATTATGGGGTATTGTGTCATTATGGGGTATTGTATCATTATGGGGTGTTGTGTCATTATGGGGTATTGTGTCATTATGGGGTATTGTGTCATTATGGGGTATTGTGTCATTATGGGGTATTGGGTCATTATGGGGTGTTGTGTCATTATGGGGTATTGTGTCATTATGGGGTATTGGGTCATTATGGGGTATTGGGTCATTATGGGGTGTTGTGTCATTATGGGGTGTTGTTACATTATGGGGTATTGGGTCATTATGGGGTATTGGGTCATTATGGGGTATTGTGTCATTATGGGGTATTGTGTCATTATGGGGTATTGTGTCATTATGGGGTATTGTGTCATTATGGGGTATTGGGTCATTATGGGGTATTGTGTCATTATGGTGTATTGGGTCATTATGGGGTATTGGGTCATTATGGGGTATTGTGTCATTATGGGGTATTGTGTCATTATGGGGTATTGTTACATTATGGGGTATTGTGTCATTATGGGGTATTGTGTCATTATGGGGTATTGTGTCATTATGGGGTATTGTGTCATTATGGGGTATTGTGTCATTATGGGGTATTGTGTCATTATGGGGTATTGTGTCATTATGGGGTGTTGTGTCATTATGGGGTATTGTGTCATTATGGGGTATTGTGTCATTATGGGGTATTGGGTCATTATGGGGTATTGTGTCATTATGGGGTATTGTGTCATTATGGTGTATTGGGTCATTATGGGGTATTGGGTCATTATGGGGTATTGTGTCATTATGGGGTATTGTGTCATTATGGGGTATTGTTACATTATGGGGTATTGTGTCATTATGGGGTATTGTGTCATTATGGGGTATTGTGTCATTATGGGGTATTGTGTCATTATTGGTTATTGGGTCATTATGGGGTATTGTGTCATTATGGGGTATTGTGTCATTATGGGGTATTGGGTCATTATGGGGTATTGGGTCATTATGGGGTATTGTGTCATTATGGGGTATTGTTACATTATGGGGTGTTGATGTCATTATGGGGTATTGTGTCATTATGGGGTATTGTATCATTATGGGGTATTGTGTCATTATGGGGTATTGTGTCATTATGGGGTATTGTTACATTATGGGGTGTTGTGTCATTATGGGGTATTGTTACATTATGGGGTATTGTGTCATTATGGGGTATTGTGTAATTATGGGGTATTGTGTCATTATGGGGTATTGTTACATTATGGGGTGTTGTGTCATTATGGGGTATTGTTACATTATGGGGTATTGTGTCATTATGGGGTATTGGGTCATTATGGGGTATTGTGTCATTATGGGGTATTGTGTCATTATGGGGTATTGTTACATTATGGGGTGTTGATGTCATTATGGGGTATTGTGTCATTATGGGGTATTGTATCATTATGGGGTATTGTGTCATTATGGGGTATTGTGTCATTATGGGGTATTGTTACATTATGGGGTGTTGTGTCATTATGGGGTATTGTTACATTATGGGGTATTGTGTCATTATGGGGTATTGTGTCATTATGGGGTATTGTGTCATTATGGGGTATTGTTACATTATGGGGTGTTGTGTCATTATGGGGTATTGTTACATTATGGGGTATTGTGTCATTATGGGGTATTGGGTCATTATGGGGTAGTGTATCATTATGGGGTATTGTGTCATTATGGGGTATTGTGTCATTATGGGGTATTGTATCGTTATGGGGTATTGTGTCATTATGGGGTATTGTGTCATTATGGGGTATTGTGTCATTATGGGGTATTGTGTCATTATGGGGTATTGTGTCATTATGGGGTATTGTGTCATTATGGGGTATTGTGTCATTATGGGGTATTGTGTCATTATGGGGTGTTGTGTCATTATGGGGTATTGTGTCATTATGGGGTATTGTGTCATTATGGGGTATTGTATCATTATGGGGTATTGTGTCATTATGGGGTATTGTATCATTATGGGGTGTTGTGTCATTATGGGGTATTGTGTCATTATGGGGTATTGTGTCATTATGGGGTATTGTGTCATTATGGGGTATTGGGTCATTATGGGGTGTTGTGTCATTATGGGGTATTGTGTCATTATGGGGTATTGTGTCATTATGGGGTATTGTGTCATTATGGGGTATTTGTCATTATGGGGTATTGTGTCATTATGGGGTATTGTGTCATTATGGGGTATTGTGTCATTATGGGGTGTTGTGTCATTATGGGGTATTGTGTCATTATGGGGTATTGTGTCATTATGGGGTATTGTATCATTATGGGGTATTGTGTCATTATGGGGTATTGTGTCATTATGGGGTATTGTATCATTATGGGGTGTTGTGTCATTATGGGGTATTGTGTCATTATGGGGTATGATGTCATTATGGGGTATTGATGTCATTATGGGGTATTGTGTCATTATGGGGTATTGTGTCATTATGGGGTATTGTATCATTATGGGGTGTTGTGTCATTATGGGGTATTGTGTCATTATGGGGTATTGTGTCATTATGGGGTATTGTGTCATTATGGGGTGTTGTGTCATTATGGGGTATTGTGTCATTATGGGGTATTGTGTCATTATGGGGTATTGGGTCATTATGGGGTATTGGGTCATTATGGGGTATTGATGTCATTATGGGGTGTTGTGTCATTATGGGGTGTTGTTACATTATGGGGTATTGGGTCATTATGGGGTATTGGGTCATTATGGGGTATTGTGTCATTATGGGGTATTGTGTCATTATGGGGTATTGTGTCATTATGGGGTATTGTGTCATTATGGGGTATTGTGTCATCATGGGGTATTGTGTCATTATGGGGTATTGTGTCATTATGGGTTATTGGGTCATTATGGGGTATTGTGTCATTATGGGGTATTGTGTCATTATGGGGTATTGGGTCATTATGGGGTATTGTGTCATTATGGGGTATTGTGTCATTATGGGGTATTGTTACATTATGGGGTGTTGATGTCATTATGGGGTATTGTGTCATTATGGGGTATTGTATCATTATGGGGTATTGTGTCATTATGGGGTATTGTGTCATTATGGGGTATTGTTACATTATGGGGTATTGTGTCATTATGGGGTATTGTTACATTATGGGGTGTTGTGTCATTATGGGGTATTGTGTCATTATGGGGTATTGTGTCATTATGGGGTATTGTGTCATTATGGGGTATTGTATCATTATGGGGTACTGTGTCATTATGGGGTACTGTGTCATTATGGGGTATTGTATCATTATGGGGTATTGTGTCATTATGGGGTACTGTGTCATTATGGGGTATTGTGTCATTATGGGGTGTTGTGTCATTATGGGGTATTGTGTCATTATGGGGTGTTGTGTCATTATGGGGTGTTGTGTCATTATGGGGTATTGGGTCATTATGGGGTGTTGTGTCATTATGGGGTGTTGTGTCATTATGGGGTGTTGTGTCATTATGGGGTATTGTGTCATTATGGGGTATTGTGTCATTATGGGGTATTGATGTCATTATGGGGTATTGTGTCATTATGGGGTATTGTGTCATTATGGGGTATTGTGTCATTATGGGGTATTGTGTCATTATGGGGAACTGTATCATTATGGGGTATTGTGTCATTATGGGGTATTGTGTCATTATGGGGTATTGTTACATTATGGGGTGTTGTGTCATTATGGGGTATTGTGTCATTATGGGGTATTGTTACATTATGGGGTGTTGTGTCATTATGGGGTATTGTTACATTATGGGGTATTGTGTCATTATGGGGTATTGTGTCATTATGGGGTATTGTGTCATTATGGGGTATTGTTACATTATGGGGTGTTGTGTCATTATGGGGTATTGTTACATTATGGGGTATTGTGTCATTATGGGGTATTGGGTAATTATGGGGTATTGTATCATTATGGGGTATTGTGTCATTATGGGGTATTGTGTCATTATGGGGTATTGTGTCATTATGGGGTATTGTATCATTATGGGGTGTTGTGTCATTATGGGGTATTGTGTCATTATGGGGTGTTGTGTCATTATGGGGTGTTGTGTCATTATGGGGTATTGGGTCATTATGGGGTGTTGTGTCATTATGGGGTGTTGTGTCATTATGGTGTATTGTGTCATTATGGGGTATTGTGTCATTATGGGGTATTGTGTCATTATGGGGTATTGTGTCATTATGGGGTATTGTGTCATTATGGGGTATTGTGTCATTATGGGGTATTGATGTCATTATGGGGTATTGTATCATTATGGGGTGTTGTGTCATTATGGGGTATTGTGTCATTATGGGGTGTTGTGTCATTATGGGGTGTTGTGTCATTATGGGGTATTGGGTCATTATGGGGTGTTGTGTCATTATGGTGTATTGTGTCATTATGGGGTATTGTGTCATTATGGGGTATTGTGTCATTATGGGGTATTGTGTCATTATGGGGTATTATGTCATTATGGGGTATTGATGTCATTATGGTGTATTGTGTCATTATGGGGTATTGTGTCATTATGGGGTATTGTGTCATTATGGGGTATTGTGTCATTATGGGGTATTATGTCATTATGGGGTATTGATGTCATTATGGGGTATTGTGTCATTATGGGGTATTGTGTCATTATGGGGTATTGTATCATTATGGGGTGTTGTGTCATTATGGGGTATTGTGTCATTATGGGGTATTGTGTCATTATGGGGTATTGTGTCATTATGGGGTATTGTGTCATTATGGGGTATTGGGTCATTATGGGGTGTTGTGTCATTATGGGGTATTGTGTCATTATGGGGTATTGTGTCATTATGGGGTATTGGGTCATTATGGGGTATTGGGTCATTATGGGGTGTTGTGTCATTATGGGGTGTTGTTACATTATGGGGTATTGGGTCATTATGGGGTATTGGGTCATTATGGGGTATTGTGTCATTATGGGGTATTGTGTCATTATGGGGTATTGTTACATTATGGGGTGTTGATGTCATTATGGGGTATTGTGTCATTATGGGGTATTGTATCATTATGGGGTATTGTGTCATTATGGGGTATTGTGTCATTATGGGGTATTGTTACATTATGGGGTGTTGTGTCATTATGGGGTATTGTTACATTATGGGGTATTGTGTCATTATGGGGTATTGTGTAATTATGGGGTATTGTGTCATTATGGGGTATTGTTACATTATGGGGTGTTGTGTCATTATGGGGTGTTGTGTCATTATGGGGTATTGTGTCATTATGGGGTATTGTGTCATTATGGGGTATTGTGTCATTATGGGGTATTGTGTCATTATGGGGTATTGTTACATTATGGGGTGTTGATGTCATTATGGGGTATTGTGTCATTATGGGGTATTGTATCATTATGGGGTATTGTGTCATTATGGGGTATTGTGTCATTATGGGGTATTGTTACATTATGGGGTGTTGTGTCATTATGGGGTATTGTTACATTATGGGGTATTGTGTCATTATGGGGTATTGTGTCATTATGGGGTATTGTGTCATTATGGGGTATTGTTACATTATGGGGTGTTGTGTCATTATGGGGTATTGTTACATTATGGGGTATTGTGTCATTATGGGGTATTGGGTCATTATGGGGTAGTGTATCATTATGGGGTATTGTGTCATTATGGGGTATTGTGTCATTATGGGGTATTGTATCGTTATGGGGTATTGTGTCATTATGGGGTATTGTGTCATTATGGGGTATTGTGTCATTATGGGGTATTGTGTCATTATGGGGTATTGTGTCATTATGGGGTATTGTGTCATTATGGGGTATTGTATCATTATGGGGTATTGTGTCATTATGGGGTATTGTGTCATTATGGGGTATTGTGTCATTATGGGGTGTTGTGTCATTATGGGGTATTGTGTCATTATGGGGTATTGTGTCATTATGGGGTATTGTATCATTATGGGGTATTGTGTCATTATGGGGTATTGTGTCATTATGGGGTATTGTATCATTATGGGGTGTTGTGTCATTATGGGGTATTGTGTCATTATGGGGTATTGTGTCATTATGGGGTATTGTGTCATTATGGGGTATTGTGTCATTATGGGGTATTGTATCATTATGGGGTATTGTGTCATTATGGGGTATTGTGTCATTATGGGGTATTGTGTCATTATGGGGTGTTGTGTCATTATGGGGTATTGTGTCATTATGGGGTATTGTGTCATTATGGGGTATTGTATCATTATGGGGTATTGTGTCATTATGGGGTATTGTGTCATTATGGGGTATTGTATCATTATGGGGTGTTGTGTCATTATGGGGTATTGTGTCATTATGGGGTATTGGTCATTATGGGGTATTGTGTCATTATGGGGTATTGTGTCATTATGGGGTATTGGGTCATTATGGGGTGTTGTGTCATTATGGGGTATTGTGTCATTATGGGGTATTGGGTCATTATGGGGTATTGGGTCATTATGGGGTATTGGGTCATTATGGGGTATTGATGTCATTATGGGGTGTTGTGTCATTATGGGGTGTTGTTACATTATGGGGTATTGGGTCATTATGGGGTATTGTGTCATTATGGGGTATTGTGTCATTATGGGGTATTGGGTCATTATGGGGTATTGGGTCATTATGGGGTATTGTGTCATTATGGGGTATTGTGTCATTATGGGGTATTGTTACATTATGGGGTGTTGATGTCATTATGGGGTATTGTGTCATTATGGGGTATTGTGTCATTATGGGGTATTGTGTCATTATGGGGTATTGTGTCATTATGGGGTATTGTTACATTATGGGGTGTTGTGTCATTATGGGGTATTGTTACATTATGGGGTATTGTGTCATTATGGGGTATTGTGTCATTATGGGGTATTGTGTCATTATGGGGTATTGTTACATTATGGGGTGTTGTGTCATTATGGGGTATTGTTACATTATGGGGTATTGTGTCATTATGGGGTATTGTGTCATTATGGGGTATTGTGTCATTATGGGGTGTTGTGTCATTATGGGGTATTGTGTCATTATGGGGTGTTGTGTCATTATGGGGTGTTGTGTCATTATGGGGTATTGTGTCATTATGGGGTATTGTGTCATTATGGGGTATTGTGTCATTATGGGGTATTGATGTCATTATGGGGTATTGTGTCATTATGGGGTATTGTGTCATTATGGGGTATTGTATCATTATGGGGTGTTGTATCATTATGGGGTATTGTGTCATTATGGGGTATTGTGTCATTATGGGGTATTGTGTCATTATGGGGTGTTGTGTCATTATGGGGTATTGTGTCATTATGGGGTATTGTGTCATTATGGGGTATTGTGTCATTATGGGGTATTGGGTCATTATGGGGTATTGGGTCATTATGGGGTATTGATGTCATTATGGGGTGTTGTGTCATTATGGGGTATTGGGTCATTATGGGGTATTGGGTCATTATGGGGTATTGTGTCATTATGGGGTATTGTGTCATTATGGGGTATTGTGTCATTATGGGGTATTGTGTCATTATGGGGTATTGTGTCATTATGGGGTATTGGGTCATTATGGGGTATTGTGTCATTATGGGGTATTGTGTCATTATGGGGTATTGTTACATTATGGGGTATTGTGTCATTATGGGGTATTGTGTCATTATGGGGTATTGTGTCATTATGGGTTATTGGGTCATTATGGGGTATTGTGTCATTATGGGGTATTGTGTCATTATGGGGTATTGGGTCATTATGGGGTATTGTGTCATTATGGGGTATTGTGTCATTATGGGGTATTGTTACATTATGGGGTGTTGATGTCATTATGGGGTATTGTGTCATTATGGGGTATTGTATCATTATGGGGTATTGTGTCATTATGGGGTATTGTGTCATTATGGGGTATTGTTACATTATGGGGTGTTGTGTCATTATGGGGTATTGTTACATTATGGGGTGTTGTGTCATTATGGGGTATTGTGTCATTATGGGGTATTGTGTCATTATGGGGTATTGTATCATTATGGGGTATTGTGTCATTATGGGGTACTGTGTCATTATGGGGTATTGTATCATTATGGGGTATTGTGTCATTATGGGGTACTGTGTCATTATGGGGTATTGTGTCATTATGGGGTGTTGTGTCATTATGGGGTATTGTGTCATTATGGGGTGTTGTGTCATTATGGGGTGTTGTGTCATTATGGGGTATTGGGTCATTATGGGGTGTTGTGTCATTATGGGGTGTTGTGTCATTATGGTGTATTGTGTCATTATGGGGTATTGTGTCATTATGGGGTATTATGTCATTATGGGGTATTGATGTCATTATGGGGTATTGTGTCATTATGGGGTATTGTGTCATTATGGGGTATTGTGTCATTATAGGGTATTGTGTCATTATGGGGAACTGTATCATTATGGGGTATTGTGTCATTATGGGGTATTGTGTCATTATGGGGTATTGTTACATTATGGGGTGTTGTGTCATTATGGGGTATTGTGTCATTATGGGGTATTGTTACATTATGGGGTGTTGTGTCATTATGGGGTATTGTTACATTATGGGGTATTGTGTCATTATGGGGTATTGTGTCATTATGGGGTATTGTGTCATTATGGGGTATTGTTACATTATGGGGTGTTGTGTCATTATGGGGTATTGTTACATTATGGGGTATTGTGTCATTATGGGGTATTGGGTAATTATGGGGTATTGTATCATTATGGGGTATTGTGTCATTATGGGGTATTGTGTCATTATGGGGTATTGTGTCATTATGGGGTATTGTATCATTATGGGGTGTTGTGTCATTATGGGGTATTGTGTCATTATGGGGTGTTGTGTCATTATGGGGTGTTGTGTCATTATGGGGTATTGGGTCATTATGGGGTGTTGTGTCATTATGGGGTGTTGTGTCATTATGGTGTATTGTGTCATTATGGGGTATTGTGTCATTATGGGGTATTGTGTCATTATGGGGTATTATGTCATTATGGGGTATTGATGTCATTATGGGGTATTGTGTCATTATGGGGTATTGTGTCATTATGGGGTATTGTATCATTATGGGGTGTTGTGTCATTATGGGGTATTGTGTCATTATGGGGTATTGTGTCATTATGGGGTATTGTGTCATTATGGGGTATTGTGTCATTATGGGGTATTGTGTCATTATGGGGTATTGTGTCATTATGGGGTATTGTGTCATTATGGGGTATTGTGTCATTATGGGGTATTGTATCATTATGGGGTATTGTGTCATTATGGGGTATTGTGTCATTATGGGGTATTGTGTCATTATGGGGTATTGTGTCATTATGGGGTGTTGTGTCATTATGGGGTATTGTGTCATTATGGGGTATTGTGTCATTATGGGGTATTGGGTCATTATGGGGTATTGTGTCATTATGGGGTATTGTGTCATTATGGTGTATTGGGTCATTATGGGGTATTGGGTCATTATGGGGTATTGTGTCATTATGGGGTATTGTGTCATTATGGGGTATTGTGTCATTATGGGGTATTGTTACATTATGGGGTATTGTGTCATTATGGGGTATTGTGTCATTATGGGGTATTGTGTCATTATGGGTTATTGGGTCATTATGGGGTATTGTGTCATTATGGGGTATTGTGTCATTATGGGGTATTGGGTCATTATGGGGTATTGTGTCATTATGGGGTATTGTGTCATTATGGGGTATTGTTACATTATGGGGTGTTGATGTCATTATGGGGTATTGTGTCATTATGGGGTATTGTATCATTATGGGGTATTGTGTCATTATGGGGTATTGTGTCATTATGGGGTATTGTGTAATTATGGGGTGTTGTGTCATTATGGGGTATTGTTACATTATGGGGTATTGTGTCATTATGGGGTATTGTGTAATTATGGGGTATTGTGTCATTATGGGGTATTGTTACATTATGGGGTGTTGTGTCATTATGGGGTATTGTTACATTATGGGGTATTGTGTCATTATGGGGTATTGTGTCATTATGGGGTATTGTGTCATTATGGGGTATTGTGTCATTATGGGGTATTGTGTCATTATGGGGTATTGTGTCATTATGGGGTGTTGTGTCATTATGGGGTATTGTGTCATTATGGGGTATTGTGTCATTATGGGGTATTGTGTCATTATGGGGTATTGTGTCATTATGGGGTATTGTGTCATTATGGGGTATTGTATCATTATGGGGTGTTGTGTCATTATGGGGTATTGTGTCATTATGGGGTATTGTTTCATTATGGGGTATTGTGTCGTTATGGGGTATTGTGTCATTATGGGGTATTGTGTCATTATTGGGTATTGTGTCATTATGGGGTATTGTATCATTATGGGGTGTTGTGTCATTATTGGGTATTGTGTCATTATGGGGTGTTGTGTCATTATGGGGTGTTGTGTCATTATGGGGTATTGGGTCATTATGGGGTGTTGTGTCATTATGGGGTGTTGTGTCATTATGGTGTATTGTGTCATTATGGGGTATTGTGTCATTATGGGGTATTGTGTCATTATGGGGTATTATGTCATTATGGGGTATTGATGTCATTATGGGGTATTGTTTCATTATGGGGTATTGTGTCATTATGGGGTATTGTGTCATTATGGGGTATTGTGTCATTATGGGGTATTGTGTCATTATGGGGAACTGTATCATTATGGGGTATTGTGTCATTATGGGGTATTGTGTCATTATGGGGTATTGTTACATTATGGGGTGTTGTGTCATTATGGGGTATTGTGTCATTATGGGGTATTGTTACATTATGGGGTATTGGGTCATTATGGGGTATTGTGTCATTATGGGGTATTGTGTCATTATGGGGTATTGTTACATTATGGGGTATTGTATCATTATGGGGTATTGTGTCATTATGGGGTATTGTGTCATTATGGGGTATTGTTACATTGTGGGGTGTTGTGTCATTATGGGGTATTGTTACATTATGGGGTATTGTGCCATTATGGGGTATTGTTTCATTATGGGGTATTGTGTCATTATGGGGTATTGTTACATTATGGGGTGTTGTGTCATTATGGGGTATTGTTACATTATGGGGTATTGTGTCATTATGGGGTATTGGGTCATTATGGGGTATTGTGTCATTATGGGGTATTGTGTCATTATGGGGTATTGTGTCATTATGGGGTATTGTGTCATTATGGGGTATTATGTCATTATGGGGTATTGATGTCATTATGGGGTATTGTGTCATTATGGGGTATTGTGTCATTATGGGGTATTGTGTCATTATGGGGAACTGTATCATTATGGGGTATTGTGTCATTATGGGGTATTGTGTCATTATGGGGTATTGTTACATTATGGGGTGTTGTGTCATTATGGGGTATTGTGTCATTATGGGGTATTGTTACATTATGGGGTGTTGTGTCATTATGGGGTATTGTTACATTATGGGGTATTGTGTCATTATGGGGTATTGTGTCATTATGGGGTATTGTGTCATTATGGGGTATTGTTACATTATGGGGTGTTGTGTCATTATGGGGTATTGTTACATTATGGGGTATTGTGTCATTATGGGGTATTGGGTCATTATGGGGTATTGTATCATTATGGGGTATTGTGTCATTATGGGGTATTGTGTCATTATGGGGTATTGTGTCATTTTGGGGTATTGTATCATTATGGGGTATTGTATCATTATGGGGTATTGTGTCATTATGGGGTATTGTGTCATTATGGGGTATTGTGTCATTATGGGGTATTGTGTCATTATGGGGTATTGGGTCATTATGGGGTGTTGTGTCATTATGGGGTATTGTGTCATTATGGGGTATTGGGTCATTATGGGGTATTGTATCATTATGGGGTATTGTGTCATTATGGGGTATTGTGTCATTATGGGGTATTGTGTCATTTTGGGGTATTGTGTCATTATGGGGTATTGTATCATTATGGGGTATTGTATCATTATGGGGTATTGTATCATTATGGGGTATTGTGTCATTATGGGGTATTGTGTCATTATGGGGTATTGGGTCATTATGGGATGTTGTGTCATTATGGGGTATTGTGTCATTATGGGGTATTGTGTCATTATGGGGTATTGTGTCATTATGGGGTATTGTATCATTATGGGGTATTGTGTCATTATGGGGTATTGTGTCATTATGGGGTATTGTGTCATTATGGGGTATTGTGTCATTATGGGGTATTGGGTCATTATGGGGTATTGGGTCATTATGGGGTATTGATGTCATTATGGGGTGTTGTGTCATTATGGGGTGTTGTTACATTATGGGGTATTGGGTCATTATGGGGTATTGGGTCATTATGGGGTATTGTGTCATTATGGGGTATTGTGTCATTATGGGGTATTGTGTCATTATGGGGTATTGTGTCATTATGGGGTATTGGGTCATTATGGGGTATTGTGTCATTATGGGGTATTGTGTCATTATGGTGTATTGGGTCATTATGGGGTATTTGGTCATTATGGGGTATTGTGTCATTATGGGTTATTGTGTCATTGTGGGGTATTGTGTCATTATGGGGTATTGGTACATTATGGGGTATTGTGTCATTATGGGGTATTGTGTCATTATGGGGTATTGTGTCATTATGGGGTATTGTGTCATTATGGGGTATTGGGTCATTATGGGGTATTGTGTCATTATGGGGTATTGTGTCATTATGGGGTATTGTTACATTATGGGGTGTTGATGTCATTATGGGGTATTGTGTCATTATGGGGTATTGTATCATTATGGGGTATTGTGTCATTATGGGGTATTGTGTCATTATGGGGTATTGTTACATTATGGGGTGTTGTGTCATTATGGGGTATTGTTACATTATGGGGTATTGTGTCATTATGGGGTATTGTGACATTATGGGGTATTGTGTCATTATGGGGTATTGTGTCATTATGGGGTATTGTGTCATTATGGGGTATTGTTACATTATGGGGTGTTGTGTCATTATGGGGTATTGTTACATTATGGGGTGTTGTGTCATTATGGGGTATTGTTACATTATGGGGTATTGTGTCATTATGGGGTATTGGGTCATTATGGGGTATTGTGTCATTATGGGGTATTGTGTCATTATGGGGTATTGGGTCATTATGGGGTATTGTATCATTATGGGGTATTGTGTCATTATGGGGTATTGTGTCATTATGGGGTATTGTGTCATTATGGGGTATTGTGTCATTATGGGGTATTGTATCATTATGGGGTGTTGTGTCATTATGGGGTATTGTGTCATTATGGGGTGTTGTGTCATTATGGGGTGTTGTGTCATTATGGGGTATTGGGTCATTATGGGGTGTTGTGTCATTATGGGGTGTTGTGTCATTATGGTGTATTGTGTCATTATGGGGTATTGTGTCATTATGGGGAACTGTATCATTATGGGGTATTGTGTCATTATGGGGTATTGTGTCATTATGGGGTATTGTTACATTATGGGGTGTTGTGTCATTATGGGGTATTGTGTCATTATGGGGTATTGTTACATTATGGGGTGTTGTGTCATTATGGGGTATTGTGACATTATGGGGTATTGTGTCATTATGGGGTATTGTGTCATTATGGGGTATTGTGTCATTATGGGGTATTGTTACATTATGGGGTGTTGTGTCATTATGGGGTATTGTTACATTATGGGGTATTGTGTCATTATGGGGTATTGGGTCATTATGGGGTATTGTATCATTATGGGGTATTGTGTCATTATGGGGTGTTGTGTCATTATGGGGTGTTGTGTCATTATGGGGTATTGGGTCATTATGGGGTGTTGTGTCATTATGGGGTGTTGTGTCATTATGGTGTATTGTGTCATTATGGGGTATTGTGTCATTATGGGGTATTGTGTCATTATGGGGTATTATGTCATTATGGGGTATTGATGTCATTATGGGGTATTGTGTCATTATGGGGTATTGTGTCATTATGGGGTATTGTGTCATTATGGGGTATTGTGTCATTATGGGGTATTGTGTCATTATGGAGAACTGTATCATTATGTGGTATTGTGTCATTATGGGGTATTGTGTCATTATGGGGTATTGTGTCATTATGGGGTATTGTGTCATTATGGGGTATTGGGTCATTATGGGGTGTTGTGTCATTATGGGGTATTGTGTCATTATGGGGTATTGTGTCATTATGGGGTATTGGGTCATTATGGGGTATTGATGTCATTATGGGGTGTTGTGTCATTATGGGGTGTTGTTACATTATGGGGTATTGGGTCATTATGGGGTATTGGGTCATTATGGGGTATTGTGTCATTATGGGGTATTGTGTCATTATGGGGTATTGTGTCATTATGGGGTATTGTGTCATTATGGGGTATTGTGTCATTATGGGGTATTGGGTCATTATGGGGTATTGGGTCATTATGGTGTATTGGGTCATTATGGGGTATTTGGTCATTATGGGGTATTGTGTCATTATGGGGTATTGTGTCATTATGGGGTATTGTGTCATTATGGGGTATTGTTACATTATGGGGTATTGTGTCATTATGGGGTATTGTGTCATTATGGGGTATTGTGTCATTATGGGGTATTGGGTCATTATGGGGTATTGTGTCATTATGGGGTATTGTGTCATTATGGGGTATTGTTACATTATGGGGTGTTGATGTCATTATGGGGTATTGTGTCATTATGGGGTATTGTATCATTATGGGGTATTGTTTCATTATGGGGTATTGTGTCATTATGGGGTATTGTGTCATTATGGGGTATTGTGTCATTATGGGGTATTGTTACATTATGGGGTATTGTGTCATTATGGGGTATTGTATCATTATGGGGTATTGTGTCATTATGGGGTATTGTGTCATTATGGGGTATTGTTACATTATGGGGTGTTGTGTCATTATGGGGTATTGTTACATTATGGGGTATTGTGTCATTATGGGGTATTGTGTCATTATGGGGTATTGTGTCATTATGGGGTATTGTTACATTATGGGGTGTTGTGTCATTATGGGGTATTGTTACATTATGGGGTATTGTGTCATTATGGGGTATTGGGTCATTATGGGGTATTGTATCATTATGGGGTATTGTGTCATTATGGGGTATTGTGTCATTATGGGGTATTGTGTCATTATGGGGTATTGTGTCATTATGGGGTATTGTATCGTTATGGGGTGTTGTGTCATTATGGGGTATTGTGTTATTATGGGGTGTTGTGTCATTATGGGGTGTTGTGTCATTATGGGGTATTGGGTCATTATGGGGTGTTGTGTCATTATGGGGTGTTGTGTCATTATGGTGTATTGTGTCATTATGGGGTATTGTGTCATTATGGGGTATTGTGTCATTATGGGGTATTATGTCATTATGGGGTATTGTGTCATTATGGGGTATTGTGTCATTATGGGGTATTGTGTCATTATGGGGTATTGTGTCATTATGGGGAACTGTATCATTATGGGGTATTGTGTCATTATGGGGTATTGTGTCATTATGGGGTATTGTTACATTATGGGGTGTTGTGTCATTATGGGGTATTGTGTCATTATGGGGTATTGTTACATTATGGGGTGTTGTGTCATTATGGGGTATTGTTACATTATGGGGTATTGTGTCATTATGGGGTATTGTGTCATTATGGGGTATTGTGTCATTATGGGGTATTGTTACATTATGGGGTGTTGTGTCATTATGGGGTATTGTGTCATTATGGGGTATTGTGTCATTATGGGGTATTGGGTCATTATGGGGTATTGTATCATTATGGGGTATTGTGTCATTATGGGGTATTGTGTCATTATGGGGTATTGTGTCATTATGGGGTATTGTATCATTATGGGGTGTTGTGTCATTATGGGGTATTGTGTTATTATGGGGTGTTGTGTCATTATGGGGTGTTGTGTCATTATGGGGTATTGGGTCATTATGGGGTGTTGTGTCATTATGGGGTGTTGTGTCATTATGGTGTATTGTGTCATTATGGGGTATTGTGTCATTATGGGGTATTGTGTCATTATGGGGTATTGATGTCATTATGGGGTATTGTGTCATTATGGGGTATTGTGTCATTATGGGGTATTGTGTCATTATGGGGTATTGTGTCATTATGGGGTATTGTGTCATTATGGAGAACTGTATCATTATGGGGTATTGTGTCATTATGGGGTATTGTGTCATTATGGGGTATTGTTACATTATGGGGTGTTGTGTCATTATGGGGTATTGTGTAATTATGGGGTATTGTGTCATTATGGGGTATTGTTACATTATGGGGTGTTGTGTCATTATGGGGTATTGTGTCATTATGGGGTATTGTCATTATGGGGTGTTGTGTCATTATGGGGTATTGTTACATTATGGGGTATTGTGTCATTATGGGGTATTGTGTCATTATGGGGTATTGTTACATTATGGGGTGTTGTGTCATTATGGGGTATTGTGTCATTATGGGGTATTGTGTCATTATGGGGTATTGTGTCATTATGGGGTGTTGTGTCATTATGGGGTGTTGTGTCATTATGGGGTATTGTATCATTATGGGGTGTTGTGTCATTATGGGGTATTGTGTCATTATGGGGTATTGTGTCATTATGGGGTATTGGGTCATTATGGGGTGTTGTGTCATTATGGGGTATTGTGTCATTATGGGGTATTGTGTCATTATGGGGTATTGGGTCATTATGGGGTATTGATGTCATTATGGGGTGTTGTGTCATTATGGGGTGTTGTTACATTATGGGGTATTGGGTCATTATGGGGTATTGGGTCATTATGGGGTATTGTGTCATTATGGGGTATTGTGTCATTATGGGGTATTGTGTCATTATGGGGTATTGTGTCATTATGGGGTATTGGGTCATTATGGGGTATTGGGTCATTATGGTGTATTGGGTCATTATGGGGTATTTGGTCATTATGGGGTATTGTGTCATTATGGGGTATTGTGTCATTATGGGGTATTGTGTCATTATGGGGTATTGTTACATTATGGGGTATTGTGTCATTATGGGGTATTGTGTCATTATGGGGTATTGTGTCATTATGGGGTATTGTGTCATTATGGGGTATTGTGTCATTATGGGGTATTGGGTCATTATGGGGTATTGTGTCATTATGGGGTATTGTGTCATTATGGGGTATTGTTACATTATGGGGTGTTGATGTCATTATGGGGTATTGTGTCATTATGGGGTATTGTATCATTATGGGGTATTGTTTCATTATGGGGTATTGTGTCATTATGGGGTATTGTGTCATTATGGGGTATTGTGTCATTATGGGGTATTGTTACATTATGGGGTATTGTGTTATTATGGGGTATTGTATCATTATGGGGTATTGTGTCATTATGGGGTATTGTTACATTATGGGGTATTGTGTCATTATGGGGTATTGTGTCATTATGGGGTATTGTGTCATTATGGGGTATTGTTACATTATGGGGTGTTGTGTCATTATGGGGTATTGTTACATTATGGGGTATTGTGTCATTATGGGGTATTGGGTCATTATGGGGTATTGTATCATTATGGGGTATTGTGTCATTATGGGGTATTGTGTCATTATGGGGTATTGTGTCATTATGGGGTATTGTGTCATTATGGGGTATTGTATCGTTATGGGGTGTTGTGTCATTATGGGGTATTGTGTTATTATGGGGTGTTGTGTCATTATGGGGTGTTGTGTCATTATGGGGTATTGGGTCATTATGGGGTGTTGTGTCATTATGGGGTGTTGTGTCATTATGGTGTATTGTGTCATTATGGGGTATTGTGTCATTATGGGGTATTGTGTCATTATGGGGTATTATGTCATTATGGGGTATTGATGTCATTATGGGGTATTGTGTCATTATGGGGTATTGTGTCATTATGGGGTATTGTGTCATTATGGGGTATTGTGTCATTATGGGGAACTGTATCATTATGGGGTATTGTGTCATTATGGGGTATTGTGTCATTATGGGGTATTGTTACATTATGGGGTGTTGTGTCATTATGGGGTATTGTGTCATTATGGGGTATTGTTACATTATGGGGTGTTGTGTCATTATGGGGTATTGTTACATTATGGGGTATTGTGTCATTATGGGGTATTGTGTCATTATGGGGTATTGTGTCATTATGGGGTATTGTTACATTATGGGGTGTTGTGTCATTATGGGGTATTGTGTCATTATGGGGTATTGTGTCATTATGGGGTATTGGGTCATTATGGGGTATTGTATCATTATGGGGTATTGTGTCATTATGGGGTATTGTGTCATTATGGGGTATTGTGTCATTATGGGGTATTGTATCATTATGGGGTGTTGTGTCATTATGGGGTATTGTGTTATTATGGGGTGTTGTGTCATTATGGGGTGTTGTGTCATTATGGGGTGTTGTGTCATTATGGTGTATTGTGTCATTATGGGGTATTGTGTCATTATGGGGTATTGTGTCATTATGGGGTATTATGTCATTATGGGGTATTGATGTCATTATGGGGTATTGTGTCATTATGGGGTATTGTGTCATTATGGGGTATTGTGTCATTATGGGGTATTGTGTCATTATGGGGTATTGTGTCATTATGGAGAACTGTATCATTATGGGGTATTGTGTCATTATGGGGTATTGTGTCATTATGGGGTATTGTTACATTATGGGGTGTTGTGTCATTATGGGGTATTGTGTAATTATGGGGTATTGTGTCATTATGGGGTATTGTTACATTATGGGGTGTTGTGTCATTATGGGGTATTGTGTCATTATGGGGTATTGTCATTATGGGGTGTTGTGTCATTATGGGGTATTGTTACATTATGGGGTATTGTGTCATTATGGGGTATTGTGTCATTATGGGGTATTGTTACATTATGGGGTGTTGTGTCATTATGGGGTATTGTGTCATTATGGGGTATTGTGTCATTATGGGGTATTGTGTCATTATGGGGTGTTGTGTCATTATGGGGTGTTGTGTCATTATGGGGTGTTGTGTCATTATGGGGTATTGTGTCATTATGGGGTATTGTGTCATTATGGGGTATTGTGTCATTATGGGGTATTGGGTCATTATGGGGTGTTGTGTCATTATGGGGTATTGTGTCATTATGGGGTATTGTGTCATTATGGGGTATTGGGTCATTATGGGGTATTGATGTCATTATGGGGTGTTGTGTCATTATGGGGTGTTGTTACATTATGGGGTATTGGGTCATTATGGGGTATTGGGTCATTATGGGGTATTGTGTCATTATGGGGTATTGTGTCATTATGGGGTATTGTGTCATTATGGGGTATTGTGTCATTATGGGGTATTGGGTCATTATGGGGTATTGGGTCATTATGGTGTATTGGGTCATTATGGGGTATTTGGTCATTATGGGGTATTGTGTCATTATGGGGTATTGTGTCATTATGGGGTATTGTGTCATTATGGGGTATTGTTACATTATGGGGTATTGTGTCATTATGGGGTATTGTGTCATTATGGGGTATTGTGTCATTATGGGGTATTGTGTCATTATGGGGTATTGTGTCATTATGGGGTATTGGGTCATTATGGGGTATTGTGTCATTATGGGGTATTGTGTCATTATGGGGTATTGTTACATTATGGGGTGTTGATGTCATTATGGGGTATTGTGTCATTATGGGGTATTGTATCATTATGGGGTATTGTTTCATTATGGGGTATTGTGTCATTATGGGGTATTGTGTCATTATGGGGTATTGTGTCATTATGGGGTATTGTTACATTATGGGGTATTGTGTCATTATGGGGTATTGTATCATTATGGGGTATTGTGTCATTATGGGGTATTGTGTCATTATGGGGTATTGTTACATTATGGGGTGTTGTGTCATTATGGGGTATTGTTACATTATGGGGTATTGTGTCATTATGGGGTATTGTGTCATTATGGGGTATTGTGTCATTATGGGGTATTGTTACATTATGGGGTGTTGTGTCATTATGGGGTATTGTTACATTATGGGGTATTGTGTCATTATGGGGTATTGGGTCATTATGGGGTATTGTATCATTATGGGGTATTGTGTCATTATGGGGTATTGTGTCATTATGGGGTATTGTGTCATTATGGGGTATTGTGTCATTATGGGGTATTGTATCGTTATGGGGTGTTGTGTCATTATGGGGTATTGTGTTATTATGGGGTGTTGTGTCATTATGGGGTGTTGTGTCATTATGGGGTATTGGGTCATTATGGGGTGTTGTGTCATTATGGGGTGTTGTGTCATTATGGTGTATTGTGTCATTATGGGGTATTGTGTCATTATGGGGTATTGTGTCATTATGGGGTATTATGTCATTATGGGGTATTGATGTCATTATGGGGTATTGTGTCATTATGGGGTATTGTGTCATTATGGGGTATTGTGTCATTATGGGGAACTGTATCATTATGGGGTATTGTGTCATTATGGGGTATTGTGTCATTATGGGGTATTGTTACATTATGGGGTGTTGTGTCATTATGGGGTATTGTGTCATTATGGGGTATTGTTACATTATGGGGTGTTGTGTCATTATGGGGTATTGTTACATTATGGGGTATTGTGTCATTATGGGGTATTGTGTCATTATGGGGTATTGTGTCATTATGGGGTATTGTTACATTATGGGGTGTTGTGTCATTATGGGGTATTGTGTCATTATGGGGTATTGTGTCATTATGGGGTATTGGGTCATTATGGGGTATTGTATCATTATGGGGTATTGTGTCATTATGGGGTATTGTGTCATTATGGGGTATTGTGTCATTATGGGGTATTGTATCATTATGGGGTGTTGTGTCATTATGGGGTATTGTGTTATTATGGGGTGTTGTGTCATTATGGGGTGTTGTGTCATTATGGGGTATTGGGTCATTATGGGGTGTTGTGTCATTATGGGGTGTTGTGTCATTATGGTGTATTGTGTCATTATGGGGTATTGTGTCATTATGGGGTATTGTGTCATTATGGGGTATTATGTCATTATGGGGTATTGATGTCATTATGGGGTATTGTGTCATTATGGGGTATTGTGTCATTATGGGGTATTGTGTCATTATGGGGTATTGTGTCATTATGGGGTATTGTGTCATTATGGAGAACTGTATCATTATGGGGTATTGTGTCATTATGGGGTATTGTGTCATTATGGGGTATTGTTACATTATGGGGTGTTGTGTCATTATGGGGTATTGTGTAATTATGGGGTATTGTGTCATTATGGGGTATTGTTACATTATGGGGTGTTGTGTCATTATGGGGTATTGTGTCATTATGGGGTATTGTCATTATGGGGTGTTGTGTCATTATGGGGTATTGTTACATTATGGGGTATTGTGTCATTATGGGGTATTGTGTCATTATGGGGTATTGTTACATTATGGGGTGTTGTGTCATTATGGGGTATTGTGTCATTATGGGGTATTGTGTCATTATGGGGTATTGTGTCATTATGGGGTGTTGTGTCATTATGGGGTGTTGTGTCATTATGGGGTATTGTATCATTATGGGGTATTGAGTCATTATGGGGTGTTGTGTCATTATGGGGTATTGTATCATTATGGGGTATTGAGTCATTATGGGGTGTTGTGTCATTATGGGGTATTGATGTCATTATGGGGTATTGTATCATTATGGGGTATTGAGTCATTATGGGGTGTTGTGTCATTATGGGGTATTGTGTCATTATGGGGTATTGTGTCATTATGGGGTATTGTGTCATTATGGGGTATTGTATCATTATGGGGTATTGTGTCATTATGGGGTATTGTGTCATTATGGGGTATTGTGTCATTATGGGGTGTTGTGTCATTATGGGGTATTGTGTCATTATGGGGTATTGTGTCATTATGGGGTATTGTGTCATTATGGGGTATTGTGTGTAGATCGATGAGAAAAACATATGATTTAATACCCTGTGATATAATTAAATTAAAAACCTTTTCTGAAAAGCCAAATTAAAATATATTTTATAAATAAATGTTACTATTTTTTCGTTATGTCATTATTGTCAGCGAATCTGGTAGTGGATCAGGTTAACATTTAAATAATGGTCTAAAACGACATTTAAATTGGAGGAAATGCGGCAGGGTAAGCATGCTCCTCCCGTCCATTGACACCACTTAAATGAAGTGACGCCGATCCGCACTACAGACAAGTTCATGGCTGCATTTAATGTTCTGCTCTCATAGCTTCATTCACTACGCTGAGTGATGCGTATTTTCGAAATGTTGTCTGGGGTAAGCACTGCTTATGGGCGTGTCAAGCATAATGTCTAAGAACATGGAAATTATTCAGAGAGGAAGACCAACACCTGATCTGCCTGATCTTCATCAGCGAAAAGGTCAAAAGATAATCAGGTAATTCAAGCGGGAGTGGTATGATCGTGGAGACTGGCTGTGTGGCTGCTGTGCGACTAGCCGTTTATACTGTTTCCCACGCCTGCTTTTTTCAACCGGCGGAAACGCTTGTGTTAATGGTGGGTTCTGCAACCTCAACAACCTTACCAATGCCCTCAACAAACATGAGAAATCAGCAGTGCACCTCCAACACCAGATCACCCTAAAAACGTTTGGGAACGCAAGGATAGACCTGGCATTAAATGTGATCAGACACAATGCTGAGGTTAAAGACCATGGTGAGATCGTGAAGGACCTCATTCCAGCAACATGCTACTTAGGGAAGCAGGAGTTAGCATTTCAGGGCAATGATGAGTACAATGGAATTCATTCACAAGTAAAGGTAGGCTTACATTCCCTTGTAATCTGTTTGTTAGAATGCTAAAACATGTTAGTTTGAATGAACATGAGTTGTGTTCATGCAGCGCAAAGTCAGGCCTGTTTTTTATTAAGATGATGAGTCGATATTAGTGGATATTAGTGGATTTTAGTGGATGTTAGTGGATATTAGTGGATATTAGTGGCAACTCTGAAGCTCCTCCCTCGGTTTCTTTATTTTGTCTCTGAGTCTTTTGAATCAGCTTCAAGAAATGAGCAGGTCACCAAACCAGAACTAAATGAAGGCCTCTTATCTTCTGCTAAGCAGGTGGCTACCCCCCCCTTACCATAGCAAACACTACCATACTATCAGGTGGCTACCCCCCCTTACCATAGCAAACACTACCATACTATCAGGTGGCTACCCCCCCCTTACCATAGCAAACACTACCATACTATCAGGTGGCTACCCCCCCTTACCATAGCAAACACTACCATACTATCAGGTGGCAACCCCCCCTTACCATAGCAAACACTACCATACTATCAGGTGGCAACCCCCCCTTACCATAGCAAACACTACCATACTATCAGGTGGCAACCCCCCCTTACCATAGCAAACACTACCATACTATCAGGTGGCAACCCCCCCTTACCATAGCAAACACTACCATACTATCAGGTGGCAACCCCCCCTTACCATAGCAAACACTACCATACTATCAGGTGGCAACCCCCCCTTACCATAGCAAACACTACCATACTATCAGGTGGCAACCCCCCCTTACCATAGCAAACACTACCATACTATCAGGTGGCTACCCCCCCCCTTACCATAGCAAACACTACCATACTATCAGGTGACAACCCCCCCTTACCATAGCAAACACTACCATACTATCAGGTGGCAACCCCCCCCCCCCCTTACCATAGCAAACACTACCATACTATCAGGTGGCAACCCCCCCCTTACCATAGCAAACACTACCATACTATCAGGTGGCAACCCCCCCCCTAACCATAGCAAACACTACCATACTATCAGGTGGCAACCCCCCCCCTTACCATAGCAAACACTACCATACTATCAGGTGGCAACCCCCCCTTACCATAGCAAACACTACCATACTATCAGGTGGCAACCCCCCCCTTACCATAGCAAACACTACCATACTATCAGGTGGCAACCCCCCCACCCTTACCATAGCAAACACTACCATACTATCAGGTGGCAACCCCCCCACCCTTACCATAGCAAACACTACCATACTATCAGGTGGCAACCCCCCCACCCTTACCATAGCAAACACTACCATACTATCAGGTGGCAACCCCCCCCCCCTTACCATAGCAAACACTACCATACGATCAGGTGGCAACCCCCCCCCCCTTACCATAGCAAACACTACCATACTATCAGGTGGCAACCCCCCCTTACCATAGCAAACACTACCATACTATCAGGTGGCAACCCCCCCTTACCATAGCAAACACTACCATACTATCAGGTGGCAACCCCCCCCTTACCATAGCAAACACTACCATACTATCAGGTGGCAACCCCCCCCCTTACCATAGCAAACACTACCATACTATCAGGTGGCAACCCCCCCCCCCCTTACCATAGCAAACACTACCATACTATCAGGTGGCAACCCCCCCCCCTTACCATAGCAAACACTACCATACTATCAGGTGGCAACCCCCCCACCCTTACCATAGCAAACACTACCATACTATCAGGTGGCAACCCCCCCCCCCTTACCATAGCAAACACTACCATACGATCAGGTGGCAACCCCCCCACCCTTACCATAGCAAACACTACCATACTATCAGGTGGCAACCCCCCCCTTACCATAGTAAACACTACCATACTATCAGGTGGCAACCCCCCCTTACCATAGCAAACACTACCATACTATCAGGTGGCAACCCCCCCTTACCATAGCAAACACTACCATACTATCAGGTGGCAACCCCCCCCTTACCATAGCAAACACTACCATACTATCAGGTGGCAACCCCCCCCCCCTTACCATAGCAAACACTACCATACTATCAGGTGGCAACCCCCCCCCTTACCATAGCAAACACTACCATACTATCAGGTGGCTACCCCCCCCCCCCTTACCATAGCAAACACTACCATACTATCAGGTGGCTACCCCCCCTTACCATAGCAAACACTACCATACTATCAGGTGGCAACCCCCCCCCCTTACCATAGCAAACACTACCATACTATCAGGTGGCAACCCCCCCTTACCATAGCAAACACTACCATACTATCAGGTGGCAACCCCCCCCCTTACCATAGCAAACACTACCATACTATCAGGTGGCAACCCCCCCCCCTTACCATAGCAAACACTACCATACTATCAGGTGGCAACCCCCCCCCTTACCATAGCAAACACTACCATACTATCAGGTGGCAACCCCCCCCCTTACCATAGCAAACACTACCATACTATCAGGTGGCAACCCCCCCCCTTACCATAGCAAACACTACCATACTATCAGGTGGCAACCCCCCCCCTTACCATAGCAAACACTACCATACTATCAGGTGGCAACCCCCCCTTACCATAGCAAACACTACCATACTATCAGGTGGCAACCCCCCCACCCTTACCATAGCAAACACTACCATACTATCAGGTGGCAACCCCCCCTTACCATAGCAAACACTACCATACTATCAGGTGGCAACCCCCCCCCCCCTTACCATAGCAAACACTACCATACTATCAGGTGGCAACCCCCCCACCCTTACCATAGCAAACACTACCATACTATCAGGTGGCAACCCCCCCCTTACCATAGCAAACACTACCATACTATCAGGTGGCAACCCCCCCCCCCCTTACCATAGCAAACACTACCATACTATCAGGTGGCAACCCCCCCCTTACCATAGCAAACACTACCATACTATCAGGTGGCAACCCCCCCCCTTACCATAGCAACCACTACCATACTATCAGGTGGCAACCCCCCCCTTACCATAGCAAACACTACCATACTATCAGGTGGCAACCCCCCCCCCCTTACCATAGCAAACACTACCATACCATCAGGTGGCTACCCCCCCTTACCATAGCAAACACTACCATACTATCAGGTGGCAACCCCCCCCCTTACCATAGCAAACACTACCATACTATCAGGTGGCAACCCCCCCCCCTTACCATAGCAAACACTACCATACTATCAGGTGGCAACCCCCCCCCCCTTACCATAGCAAACACTACCATACTATCAGGTGGCAACCCCCCCCCTTACCATAGCAAACACTACCATACTATCAGGTGGCAACCCCCCCCCCCTTACCATAGCAAACACTACCATACTATCAGGTGGCTACCCCCCCCCCCTTACCATAGCAAACACTACCATACTATCAGGTGGCTACCCCCCCCCCTTACCATAGCAAACACTACCATACTATCAGGTGGCAACCCCCCCTTACCATAGCAAACACTACCATACTATCAGGTGGCAACCCCCCCCCCCTTACCATAGCAAACACTACCATACTATCAGGTGGCTACCCCCCCCCCCTTACCATAGCAAACACTACCATACTATCAGGTGGCTACCCCCCCCCTTACCATAGCAAACACTACCATACTATCAGGTGGCAACCCCCCCCTTACCATAGCAAACACTACCATACTATCAGGTGGCAACCCCCCCCCCCTTACCATAGCAAACACTACCATACTATCAGGTGACAACCCCCCCCCCCCTTACCATAGCAAACACTACCATACTATCAGGTGGCAACCCCCCCCCTTACCATAGCAAACACTACCATACTATCAGGTGGCAACCCCCCCCCTTACCATAGCAAACACTACCATACTATCAGGTGGCAACCCCCCCCCCCCTTACCATAGCAAACACTACCATACTATCAGGTGACTACCCCCCCCCCCGCTTACCATAGCAAACACTACCATACTATCAGGTGGCAACCCCCCCCCTTACCATAGCAAACACTACCATACTATCAGGTGGCAACCCCCCCACCCTTACCATAGCAAACACTACCATACTATCAGGTGACAACCCCCCCCCTTACCATAGCAAACACTACCATACTATCAGGTGACTACCCCCCCCCCTTACCATAGCAGACACTACCATACTATCAGGTGGCTACCCCCCCCCTTACCATAGCAAACACTACCATACTATCAGGTGGCAACCCCCCCCCTTACCATAGCAAACACTACCATACTATCAGGTGACTACCCCCCCCCCCCTTACCATAGCAAACACTACCATACTATCAGGTGGCAACCCCCCCCCTTACCATAGCAAACACTACCATACTATCAGGTGGCAACCCCCCCCCTTACCATAGCAAACACTACCATACTATCAGGTGGCTACCCCCCCCCCCCTTACCATAGCAAACACTACCATACTATCAGGTGACAACCCCCCCCCCCCTTACCATAGCAAACACTACCATACTATCAGGTGACAACCCCCCCCCCCTTACCATAGCAAACACTACCATACTATCAGGTGACTACCCCCCCCCCCCTTACCATAGCAAACACTACCATACTATCAGGTGACAACCCCCCCCCCTTACCATAGCAAACACTACCATACTATCAGGTGACAACCCCCCCCCTTACCATAGCAGACACTACCATACTATCAGGTGACTACCCCCCCCCCCCTTACCATAGCAAACACTACCATACTATCAGGTGACTACCCCCCCCCCCCTTACCATAGCAAACACTACCATACTATCAGGTGACAACCCCCCCCCCCTTACCATAGCAAACACTACCATACTATCAGGTGGCAACCCCCCCCCTTACCATAGCAAACACTACCATACTATCAGGTGGCAACCCCCCCCCCCCTTACCATAGCAAACACTACCATACTATCAGGTGACTACCCCCCCCCCTTACCATAGCAAACACTACCATACTATCAGGTGACAACCCCCCCCCTTACCATAGCAAACACTACCATACTATCAGGTGACAACCCCCCCCCTTACCATAGCAGACACTACCATACTATCAGGTGGCAACCCCCCCCCTTACCATAGCAAACACTACCATACTATCAGGTGGCAACCCCCCCCCTTACCATAGCAAACACTACCATACTATCAGGTGGCAACCCCCCCCCTTACCATAGCAAACACTACCATACTATCAGGTGGCAACCCCCCCCTTACCATAGCAAACACTACCATACTATCAGGTGGCAACCCCCCCCTTACCATAGCAAACACTACCATACTATCAGGTGACAACCCCCCCCCTTACCATAGCAAACACTACCATACTATCAGGTGGCAACCCCCCCCTTACCATAGCAAACACTACCATACTATCAGGTGGCAACCCCCCCCCTTACCATAGCAAACACTACCATACTATCAGGTGGCAACCCCCCCCCCCCTTACCATAGCAAACACTACCATACTATCAGGTGGCAACCCCCCCCTTACCATAGCAAACACTACCATACTATCAGGTGGCAACCCCCCCCCCTTACCATAGCAGACACTACCATACTATCAGGTGGCTACCCCCCCCCCTTACCATAGCAAACACTACCATACTATCAGGTGGCAACCCCCCCCTTACCATAGCAAACACTACCATACTATCAGGTGACTACCCCCCCCCCCCTTACCATAGCAAACACTACCATACTATCAGGTGACTACCCCCCCCCCCCTTACCATAGCAAACACTACCATACTATCAGGTGACAACCCCCCCCCCCTTACCATAGCAAACACTACCATACTATCAGGTGGCAACCCCCCCCCTTACCATAGCAAACACTACCATACTATCAGGTGACAACCCCCCCCCCCCCTTACCATAGCAAACACTACCATACTATCAGGTGGCTACCCCCCCCCTTACCATAGCAAACACTACCATACTATCAGGTGGCAACCCCCCCCCTTACCATAGCAAACACTACCATACTATCAGGTGGCAACCCCCCCCCTTACCATAGCAAACACTACCATACTATCAGGTGGCTACCCCCCCCCCCTTACCATAGCAAACACTACCATACTATCAGGTGGCTACCCCCCCCCTTACCATAGCAAACACTACCATACTATCAGGTGGCAACCCCCCCCCTTACCATAGCAAACACTACCATACTATCAGGTGGCTACCCCCCCCCCCTTACCATAGCAAACACTACCATACTATCAGGTGGCAACCCCCCCCCTTACCATAGCAAACACTACCATACTATCAGGTGGCAACCCCCCCCCCTTACCATAGCAAACACTACCATACTATCAGGTGGCAACCCCCCCCCTTACCATAGCAAACACTACCATACTATCAGGTGACTACCCCCCCCCCTTACCATAGCAAACACTACCATACTATCAGGTGACTACCCCCCCCCCTTACCATAGCAAACACTACCATACTATCAGGTGGCAACCCCCCCCCCTTACCATAGCAAACACTACCATACTATCAGGTGGCTACCCCCCCCCCCTTACCATAGCAAACACTACCATACTATCAGGTGGCAACCCCCCCCCCTTACCATAGCAAACACTACCATACTATCAGGTGGCAACCCCCCCCCCCCCTTACCATAGCAAACACTACCATACTATCAGGTGGCAACCCCCCCCTTACCATAGCAAACACTACCATACTATCAGGTGGCAACCCCCCCCCTTACCATAGCAAACACTACCATACTATCAGGTGGCAACCCCCCCCCTTACCATAGCAAACACTACCATACTATCAGGTGGCAACCCCCCCCCTTACCATAGCAAACACTACCATACTATCAGGTGGCAACCCCCCCCCTTACCATAGCAAACACTACCATACTATCAGGTGGCAACCCCCCCCCTTACCATAGCAAACACTACCATACTATCAGGTGGCAACCCCCCCCTTACCATAGCAAACACTACCATACTATCAGGTGGCTACCCCCCCCTTACCATAGCAAACACTACCATACTATCAGGTGGCAACCCCCCCCTTACCATAGCAAACACTACCATACTATCAGGTGGCTACCCCCCCCCTTACCATAGCAAACACTACCATACTATCAGGTGGCAACCCCCCCCTTACCATAGCAGACACTACCATACTATCAGGTGGCAACCCCCCCTTACCATAGCAAACACTACCATACTATCAGGTGGCAACCCCCCCCTTACCATAGCAAACACTACCATACTATCAGGTGGCAACCCCCCCCCTTACCATAGCAAACACTACCATACTATCAGGTGGCAACCCCCCCCCTTACCATAGCAAACACTACCATACTATCAGGTGGCAACCCCCCCCCCCCTTACCATAGCAAACACTACCATACTATCAGGTGGCAACCCCCCCCCTTACCATAGCAAACACTACCATACTATCAGGTGGCAACCCCCCCCCCTTACCATAGCAAACACTACCATACTATCAGGTGGCAACCCCCCCCTTACCATAGCAAACACTACCATACTATCAGGTGGCAACCCCCCCTTACCATAGCAAACACTACCATACTATCAGGTGGCAACCCCCCCTTACCATAGCAAACACTACCATACTATCAGGTGGCAACCCCCCCCCTTACCATAGCAAACACTACCATACTATCAGGTGGCAACCCCCCCCCCCCCTTACCATAGCAAACACTACCATACTATCAGGTGGCAACCCCCCCCCTTACCATAGCAAACACTACCATACTATCAGGTGGCAACCCCCCCCTTACCATAGCAAACACTACCATACTATCAGGTGGCAACCCCCCCCCCCCTTACCATAGCAAACACTACCATACTATCAGGTGGCAACCCCCCCCCCCCTTACCATAGCAAACACTACCATACTATCAGGTGGCAACCCCCCCTTACCATAGCAAACACTACCATACTATCAGGTGGCAACCCCCCCTTACCATAGCAAACACTACCATACTATCAGGTGGCAACCCCCCCCTTACCATAGCAAACACTACCATACTATCAGGTGGCAACCCCCCCCTTACCATAGCAAACACTACCATACTATCAGGTGGCAACCCCCCCCCCCCTTACCATAGCAAACACTACCATACTATCAGGTGGCAACCCCCCCCTTACCATAGCAAACACTACCATACTATCAGGTGGCAACCCCCCCCTTACCATAGCAAACACTACCATACTATCAGGTGGCAACCCCCCCCCTTACCATAGCAAACACTACCATACTATCAGGTGGCAACCCCCCCCTTACCATAGCAAACACTACCATACTATCAGGTGGCAACCCCCCCCTTACCATAGCAAACACTACCATACTATCAGGTGGCAACCCCCCCCCTTACCATAGCAAACACTACCATACTATCAGGTGGCAACCCCCCCCTTACCATAGCAAACACTACCATACTATCAGGTGGCAACCCCCCCCTTACCATAGCAAACACTACCATACTATCAGGTGGCAACCCCCCCCTTACCATAGCAAACACTACCATACTATCAGGTGGCAACCCCCCCTTACCATAGCAAACACTACCATACTATCAGGTGGCAACCCCCCCTTACCATAGCAAACACTACCATACTATCAGGTGGCAACCCCCCCCTTACCATAGCAAACACTACCATACTATCAGGTGGCAACCCCCCCCTTACCATAGCAAACACTACCATACTATCAGGTGGCAACCCCCCCTTACCATAGCAAACACTACCATACTATCAGGTGGCAACCCCCCCTTACCATAGCAAACACTACCATACTATCAGGTGGCAACCCCCCCTTACCATAGCAAACACTACCATACTATCAGGTGGCAACCCCCCCTTACCATAGCAAACACTACCATACTATCAGGTGGCTACCCCCCCCCCCTTACCATAGCAAACACTACCATACTATCAGGTGGCAACCCCCCCTTACCATAGCAAACACTACCATACTATCAGGTGGCAACCCCCCCCTTACCATAGCAAACACTACCATACTATCAGGTGGCAACCCCCCCCCCCCTTACCATAGCAAACACTACCATACTATCAGGTGGCAACCCCCCCTTACCATAGCAAACACTACCATACTATCAGGTGGCTACCCCCCCCCCCCCCCTTACCATAGCAAACACTACCATACTATCAGGTGGCAACCCCCCCCTTACCATAGCAAACACTACCATACTATCAGGTGGCAACCCCCCCCCTTACCATAGCAAACACTACCATACTATCAGGTGGCAACCCCCCCTTACCATAGCAAACACTACCATACTATCAGGTGGCTACCCCCCCCCTTACCATAGCAAACACTACCATACTATCAGGTGGCAACCCCCCCCCCCTTACCATAGCAAACACTACCATACTATCAGGTGGCAACCCCCCCCCTTACCATAGCAAACACTACCATACTATCAGGTGGCAACCCCCCCCCTAACCATAGCAAACACTACCATACTATCAGGTGGCAACCCCCCCCCCTTACCATAGCAAACACTACCATACTATCAGGTGGCAACCCCCCCCTTACCATAGCAAACACTACCATACTATCAGGTGGCAACCCCCCCCCTTACCATAGCAAACACTACCATACTATCAGGTGGCAACCCCCCCCCCTTACCATAGCAAACACTACCATACTATCAGGTGGCAACCCCCCCCTTACCATAGCAAACACTACCATACTATCAGGTGGCAACCCCCCCCCTTACCATAGCAAACACTACCATACTATCAGGTGACTACCCCCCCCCCCTTACCATAGCAAACACTACCATACTATCAGGTGGCAACCCCCCCCCCCCTTACCATAGCAAACACTACCATACTATCAGGTGGCAACCCCCCCCCTTACCATAGCAAACACTACCATACTATCAGGTGGCAACCCCCCCCCTTACCATAGCAAACACTACCATACTATCAGGTGGCAACCCCCCCTTACCATAGCAAACACTACCATACTATCAGGTGGCAACCCCCCCCTTACCATAGCAAACACTACCATACTATCAGGTGGCAACCCCCCCCCTTACCATAGCAAACACTACCATACTATCAGGTGGCTACCCCCCCCCTTACCATAGCAAACACTACCATACTATCAGGTGGCAACCCCCCCCCTTACCATAGCAAACACTACCATACTATCAGGTGGCAACCCCCCCCCTTACCATAGCAAACACTACCATACTATCAGGTGGCAACCCCCCCCCCTTACCATAGCAAACACTACCATACTATCAGGTGGCAACCCCCCCCCTTACCATAGCAAACACTACCATACTATCAGGTGGCAACCCCCCCCCTTACCATAGCAAACACTACCATACTATCAGGTGGCAACCCCCCCTTACCATAGCAAACACTACCATACTATCAGGTGGCAACCCCCCCTTACCATAGCAAACACTACCATACTATCAGGTGGCAACCCCCCCCTTACCATAGCAAACACTACCATACTATCAGGTGGCAACCCGCCCTTACCATAGCAAACACTACCATACTATCAGGTGGCAACCCCCCCCTTACCATAGCAAACACTACCATACTATCAGGTGGCAACCCCCCCTTACCATAGCAAACACTACCATACTATCAACGGGCAAAACGTCTGAAGGAAAATATGCTTAATAAATGAACATATTAATTCTGAGTGACATCACTGAGTGACGCATCTATTCAATTAAGTTACGCCGCAAATAAACTGGAATTTGACTAAAGCGGGACTCGGACCGATTAGCCTTATTAGAATTATTATATTCATTAGACCTCATTGGTCCTTCATTTAGGTTATGTTCAATTTATTTAATTCGTCAGGCTTGGAATTCAAAATAACATACATGTAATGTAGGGCTAGTGTCATTATTTAAATAGCAAAGCTATTCGTTTGGCAATTTTAATGTTAGTGTTTCTACATTTCTACCCCCCGTTGTGATTATAGGCAGTGCTTGTCCTGCCACTGACCTCACTGCTGTATACACACACACACAGGTATGCTGTGTCTCAGGTGGGATGCAGAGCTACAGTGATAAGGGCAGTTTGTCGGTGAGCAGTAGTGATGTCATCACGTTAGAGACTGGGAGAGAGGATCCTATGGTCTGATCTCCTCAAGACGCTGTCACTGTGAATCAGCCCTGGTAGCAGACACACACACACTCAAATATGTGTGATCTCCCCTGTAGATCCAGCTCTGCTCTGGGAGTTACGTACTGTACATCTGCTTACTGCATCCCTGCATAAAACATTGGCCTCGATTATGTCGTTTGGCGCCGCCCTGAGTGGTCGCCTGTTAAGCAGCTCCCGTTGTTCGTGCATTAATTGTTGTTTTAGTTCGTTTCTTTCGTCTATTTTCGTCTCTTTTCTTAGTTTTATTTTTTATTTTGCTACAGTCGAACTATAACAGTTCAGGATTATGGATTTTATGGATTTTATCGCAGCTGAACGTCGACAGGAGTCGTCAACTGTTATTGTTTACAACAGAGCCCAGCTCCTGGATTTAGCCCACGCAGCGCTGCTGCTCCCCAGGGAAAAGGTTGATATTCCGGACGAATTGAAAAGGCGACGCCGTGGACGTAGGGCGGGATTGAAATGTAAGGCAAAGCGGAGGAGGTTCAAGTACAAGCCGGCTATACCATCTATTATTATGGGCAATGTGAGGTGTCTACATAACAAGATGGATGAGTTGGAGGGACTTGTTCGTGGACAAAGGATTTATCGGGAAACGAGCCTAATGCTTTTTACTGAGACTTGGCTGAACGATAACATCCCCATAGAGAACGTCACTATCGACGGTTTCCAGACCATCAGAGCGGACAGGGATCGCGTCTCTTCCGGTAAGAGTAAGGGTGGTGGGCTGGCTTTATTAGTTAACAACAGATGGTGTCATCCGAAACATATTACTCTTAAGGAACAGTTTTGTAGCCCGGACATTGAACTGCTAGCCGTTAGCCTGAGACCCTACTATTTGCCGAGGGAATTCACGGCGGCCATTGCTGTTATTGTTTACATCCCGCCCTCTGCTGACGCAAACGCAGCGTGTGACGTCATCCACTCTGTTATCGCGAGGTTACAGACAGCGCATCCCAGTGCTTTCCTTGCCATTTCGGGGGATTTTAACCATGCATCTCTCTCTTCAACGCTGCCCACGTTCAAACAGTTCGTGAAGTGCCCAACCAGGAATAATACAACTCTGGACTTGTTATATGCTAATGTGAAGGATGCATACAACTCCACTGCACTCCCTCCCCTCGGTAGATCGGATCACAACCTTGTCCACCTCACCCCACTCTACAGGCCTATGGTCCAACAGCAGCCTGCAACCACCAGGACTATTAGGAGATGGTCCCCTGAGGCGAATGAGGCCCTACAGGACTGCTTTGAAACAACAGACTGGGATGTGCTCTGTGAGGCTCATGGGGAGGACATCGATGGACTCACTGACTGCATAACAGACTATATTAATTTTTGTGTAGACAACACTGTACCCACCAGGAAGGTACGCTGTTTCCCAAACAATAAACCCTGGGTCACCAGCGACCTGAAGGCCCTGCTGAATGAGAAGAAGAGGGCCTTCAAGGAGAAGGACAAGGACAAATTGAAATGCGTCCAGAGGGAGCTGAAGTTGCGGATTGCTGAGGGGAAGAGAGTGTATAAGGAGAAGATGGAGGACAAGCTGAGGCAGAGCCAGGTGAGAGAGGTGTGGAAGGGTATGAGAAATATCACTGGCTTCAAAAAGTCAAACAGTGGGCAGACGGAGGGGACCCAGGACAGAGCCAATGAGCTGAACCAATTTTTTAACAGGTTCGATACTGGCCCTGTCCACCTCCCCTCCAGCTCCCCAGACCACACACCCTCACGGCTATCCCACCCCCACTTTGCTCACAGCACCTCTGCTGAGACAATCAGTGACCCCACCTCTGCCCCTGCCCCCCCTGGACTGATCCTCAACACCCCCCTTCCCCCCACCTCCCCACCTGGGCTGGCTTTCACCACCAACCAAGTGAAGAGAGAGCTGGAGAGACTACACCAGTGGAAAGCGGCGGGCCCTGATGGCATCAGCCCAAGGGTGCTGAGGGTCTGTGCTGACCAACTGTGTGGAATACTCCAGCGTCTTTTCAACCTTAGCCTGAGCCTAGAAAGGGTCCCTGTGCTGTGGAAAACATCCTGCCTCGTCCCAGTGCCCAAGAAGGCACACCCCACTGTCCTGAATGACTTCAGACCTGTAGCGCTAATATCCCACATCATGAAGACCCTGGAAAGGTTAGTCCTCGCTCACCTCAGACCCCTGGTGTGTTCATCAATGGACCCCCTGCAGTTTGCATACCAGCGCAAAATCGGGGTGGATGATGCAATCATCTACCTTCTGCAGAGGGCCTACTCTCACCTGGACAACGCAGGTTGCACTGTGAGGGTCATGTTTTTTGACTTCTCCAGTGCCTTCAATACCATTCAGCCCCTGCTACTGGGTGAGAAGATGAGGAGGATGAAAGTGGAAGCACCCTTAGTCTCCTGGGTCACGGACTACCTGACCGGTAGGCCACAAGTTGTGCGACTACAGAGCTGTGTCAGAACGGGCTGTTAGCAACACAGGGGCCCCCCAGGGTACGGTCCTGTCCCCCTTCCTGTTCACCCTCTACACCTCAGACTTCAGATATAACTCTGAGACATGCCACCTACAGAAGTTCTCGGATGACTCTGCTATTGTAGGGTGCATCAGGGGTGGGCAGGAGGAGGAGTACAGGAGCACAATCAGTGACTTTGTGTTGTGGTGTGAGCAGAACCACCTTCAGCTCAACATCAGCAAAACTAAGGAGATGGTGGTGGACTTCAGGAGAACCAAGGCACAACTGACTGCAGTCCCTATAAAGGGGATGGATGTGGAAATGGTTGAGTCATACAAGTTCCTGGGTGTCCATATGGACAACAGACTGGAATGGGCTGGTAACACCGGGGCCCTGTACAAAAAGGGCCAGAGCCGACTCTACTTTCTGAGGAGGCTCAGGTCCTTTAACGTGTGCAGTAAACTACTGCATACCTTCTACCAGTCTGTGGTGGCCAGTGCCATCTTTTTTGCAGTGGTGTGCTGGGGAGCAAACATCAAAGCCGGTGATGCTTCTCGGGTAAATAAGCTGATCAGGAAGGCTAGCTCTGTCCTGGGGATGAGCCTTGACACTCTAGAGGAGGTGGCGGAGAGACGGATCCTGGCCAAACTGCTGGCCATCATGGACAACGTCACCCACCCTCTGTACGCTATGGTTATGACGCAGAGGAGCACTTTCAGTCACAGACTGATCCCACCACGGTGTGCCAGAGAGCGCTACAGGAGGTCCTTCCTGCCGGCGGCTATGAGACTATATAATGCCTCACCGGGGTGCCGTGCCGTCGGCAACATAGATCTGGAACTGTTGGGGTGCTAGGACCTAGTTTAACAATTATGCATCCATCCGTGAGTAACTCTGGTCCGTCAGCACTCATCCACTCAGGACCTATTTATTCATACAGGTCTGCATATACATACTCATGTACAGTTGTTATATTATATCACATGCAATATTGTAAGTAATTATTGGACGTAGGCATTCACTCAGGAATGCATATTAGTATCCTGTCAGTTGCTTTTCTCATTGCTTTTAGTATATCGAATGTGCAATAAGTGCAGTTGTCTGTAATTAAACCCTGCGCACTAAGTACTGTATTTTAAGGGAATTACTATTATTACCCCAAATGATATCATACACACATTTAGCTATTAAAGTATCTCTTCCTGTCATTTACCTGTACAGTTTGTGTAACCATGCAAGTATTCACTTATCTGTAAATATAACTGTATACCTAACTGTACAGCTAATTTAACTAATTTAACCATGCAAAATTTTCACTTACCTGTTAATTTACCCAGTCTGTCTATTAAGTAAACTATTATTACCCTCGCTCATATCATACGCATTTTTAGCTACTGAAGTATTTCTCTGCCATCGACCTGTATAGTATAGTTAACCATCCAACATCCACCAATGTATAGTGTACATATTCAGCCAACCACTCATACTATGCAATGTCCTTTTATAGCTTTTTTTTTTTTACTCCAGATATCTTGTATTTCTCTACTTTTTCATACTGCCGCTCTATGTATCATGTACCGTGTATCTGTCTTTTGTGTACTTTTCGTTGTGGCATTTTGCACCTGCCCTGTGTTTTGTTGTAGCTGCTTGACAATGAAATTTCCCCCCCGGGGGATCAATAAAGTACTATCTATCTATCTATCTATCTATCTATCTATCTATCTATCTATCTATCTATCTATCTATCTATCTATCTATCTATCTATCTATCTATCTATCTATCTATCTATCTATCTATCTATCTATCTATCTATCTATCTATCTATCTATCTATCTATCTATCTATCTATCTATCTTGTCAGGCAGGTCTTTAGAGAACTGTTACTTCCTCTATCATGTTTTATAGACTGGATCACAGGAGAGTGCCAGTCTCATAAATTGCGTTTCTAACCTCATCTGGAAATGTATTTCCTCTTGTCTTCCATTTCATGAGAGAGAGAGAGAGAGCTTTGGCAATATTGTTAAGTTGTAACTTTCATGCCAATAAAGCCGAATTTGAATTGAATTGAGAGAGAGACCTACTTACTTAGAAACACCTAAAATAACCGGGTAATGTAGATTTATTTCACACTTTTAGAGTCAGTGTAAAGGTGTGGATCCTTTCCAGATAGATTTTTTTTAAAGCTATTGTATTTATAGAACCCAGATGACTACCCAGACTAACAGGCCAGGTAGTTACTGTAGCCTCACTTCTGCTCTGCTAAGTGTAAAAACATTTACAGTACATGAGAAGATGAGCTATTTATAATTATACAGTGGGTGTTTGGTGGGTAGGCAAAGAAAGTATGTGAGTTTACGTACGTGTTAATTATGTATCATACATCCCTTTCCTATGCTTCCTATTTGAAACTTGAATACAGAGTTGCTCGGGCGTAGTGGTGATCTGACCATTACCCGTAGTATTTGTTAACTTTAAAACGTATTTTCCTAGTACTGTAATAGTTTCCATTAAAATAGAAAGCAGCTGTCCCACCCTGATCTGTTCCACCTGTCTGTGTCTTGTCTCCACCTCCTCCAGGTGTCCCACCCTGATCTGTTCCACCTGTCTGTGTCTTGTCTCCACCCCCTCCAGGTGTCCCACCCTGATCTGTTTCACCTGTCTGTGTCTTGTCTCCACCTCCTCCAGCTGTCCCACCCTGATCTGTTCCACCTGTCTGTGTCTTGTCTCCACCTCCTCCAGGTGTCCCACCCTGATCTGTTCCACCTGTCTGTGTGATTGTCTCCACTTCCTCCAGGTGTCTCCATCTTCCTCATTATCCAGTGTATTTATACCTGTGTTCTCTGTTTGTCTGTTGCTAGTTGGTTTTGTTTTGTCAAGCCTACCAGCAGGTTTCCCCTCTGCTCCTGTCTTTCTCAACTTCCTGTTTTCTTGTTTTCCCGGTTTTTACCATTCTGCCTGCCGTCCGGTACCTTGTCACACCACCCTGGATTATTGACCTCAGCCTGCCCTTACCCTGAGCCTGCCTGCCGTCCGGTACCTTGTCACACCACCCTGGATTATTGACCTCAGCCTGCCCTTACCCTGAGCCTGCCTGCCGTCCGGTACCTTGTCACACCACCCTGGATTATTGACCTCTGCCTGCCCTGACCCTGAGCCTGCCTGCCGTTCTGTATCTTTTGGACTCTGACCTGTGTAATGGACCTCTGCCTGCCGTTCTGTATCTTTTGGACTCTGACCTGTGTAATGGACCTCTGCCTGCCCTGACCCTGATCCTGCCTGCCGTTCTGTATCTTTTGGACTCTGACCTGTGTAATGGACCTCTACCGACCCGCCCCCTGTATTTGTAATTAACTTTTGTTACTTCGACACTGTCTGCATCTGGGTCTTCTCCTGAAACAGGATAGCAGTGCATTGACCACAATATGGATCAATCCACCAGAGCAGAGGGGCCTAATGGGAGGGATATGCAACCTGAAAACTAGCTGTTATTGGCACAGTTTCAAACTCTTTGTTATTGGTCTATTAACTGATGTCACCTGGTGATGTCACCTGCTGATGTCACAACTCCATCCATGCAAAACCTGCTGATTAGAAGTATATTCTATTACATTTCATATTATTACATTTTTTCACACTTTCAGAGTGTTAGTTTCTTCCGCTGTTGTATAATCTGATACCAAACACTGGGCTTTTAACAAGGCATCACTCTGGTCTCTGGAAGGTGTGTAGAAGAGCGGAAGATACGTTTGACTATTAAGGGAAATATAGGAAAGACAATAGTTGTGAAAATGTTTACCTATTCAATGTTAGAGAGCCTTTAAATGAGCCTTCATTGCACAATAACTTTTCGTCGGGAGCTTCATGAAATGGGTTTCCATGGCCGAGCAGCCGCACACAAGCCTAAGATCACCATGCACAATGCCAAGCGTCAGCTGGAGTGGTGTAAAGCTTGCCACCATTGGACTCTGGAGCAGTGGAAACACGTTCTCTGGAGTGATGAATCACACCACTATCTGTCAGTCCAATGAACGAATCTGGGTTTGACAGATGCCAGATGCCTGGCTTAATGCCTTGTGCCAACTGTAAAGTTTGGTGGAGGAGGAATAATGGTCTGGGGCTGTTTTTCATGGTTCAGGCCCCTTAGTTCCAGTGAAGGGGAATCTCAATGCTACAGCATTAAAGGACATTCTAGACGATTCTGTGCTTCCAACTTTGTAAACAGTTTGGGGAAGGCCCTTTCCTGTTTCAGCGTGACAAATCCCCCGTGCACAAAGTGAGGTCCATATAGAAATGGTTTGTTGAGATCGGTGTGGAATAACTTGACTGGTCTGCACAGAGCCCTGACCTCAACCCCATCGAACACCTTTAGGATTAATTGGAATGCAGACTGCGAGGCAGGCCTAGTCGCCCAACATCAGTGCCGACTCCATATTAATGCCCATTATTTTGGAATGAGATGTTCGTCCAGTGTTGCAACAGCTACACTCAGGTCATTGTGGAATGGTTTGCATGAAGGAAATTGAACAAAGCTACTTCTGGTGACCTAGATGGAAGAATTGAGGAGAAAGCAAAAACATGTTCCTCATTCCAGAAGTTTCGCAACGTACCTCAACTTTTCCCCTTCTTCCTTTGGATTGGCTGGAGGAGGTGTGGAACCGCAGGTACATTTCGAGACAGAATGTTTCTTGTGGTCGTGGATGCTCAAAGGAAGTGGCCAGAGGTTTCCATCACAAGGTTTACTACTGCAGAGAAGACCATTGAAAAGTTTGGAGAAGTGTTTAGTCGGTTCTGCTCGCCACTCCAACTCGTTACTGTAAGGGCTGATATATGTTTAGCTAATGAATATGTTAATCTACAACAAGAGTTATTAAGTGAATGTATTGTGTGATCATAGATCTTTAGAACTGCTGTAGGTTTGGGTAGGGGGGAGCTATGTGGAAGGAATGTGCTAGCTGGGGGTTTTACGATAGAACTGTGTCTTGTTGTAATATGAAGCTTGGACATCTACTGAGAGGACCACTACTTCCGTCAACTGGATTGCGTCACGAGGCTGGGACCAGCCTGCACGCCAACGATAGGCTGAGTAAGTTTAAACCACACTCAGCCTCTACTCCGACAGGTCAGCAAGGAGCGGAAACGATTCTGTCGGAGTATTTAAGGAAGAACAAAGGATAGGGTTTTCTTCTCTTCTCTAGCGCTGCTGACTGTTTGCTCACTCACTCTTGCGCTCTCGCTCTCTTGCGCTCTCTCTCTCTCTCGCTCTCTCTCTCTCTCTTCTCTGGCCCTGCTTGCTGTTTGCCCTGCGTGGTGTCACAGTGAGCCTGTATATACGAACTTCATATTTACCATTTAAGGGTTTGCTAGAATAAAATACATAGATTATTTAAACGGCGTAGTAATCCTTTTGTTCCAATACCAGATTTGAATTGACGCGACCTAACATTACTGACAATAGACCGCAGTTAGTGTCCCAAGAAATGACCACATTCCTACAGGTGAATGGCGTACAGTACATCAGGTCTGCACCGTATGATCCATCTATCAACGGGCTGGCGATAAGGTTTGTACAGTCCATGAAATATGCCTTAAAGGCGTCTCAGGTTCAAGGGACACTGCACCTCGAACAGTTTCCTGCTATCCTACTGGAAAACGCTGCATGCAACCACCAAGGCTTTGCCTGCATCGCTACTCATGAAGAGAGAGCTACGCACAAGCTTCAACTTATTCAAACCTCAGAACGCAAAGGACATTGACTTAAGTCAAACGTTGTGGACTGAGAGCAAAGGAAAGCGCTTTCAATCCTGGAGAAACTGTCTTAGCTAGGAACTACCTCAAAGGACCAAAGAGGGTTCCTGCTACAGTCATGTTCCTAGTCCTGTGTCCTACACTGTCCAGACTTTAAAGGATATCATCTGGAACACAGATAACTGTTGAGTAGAGCAACACCGACAGAACCACCTGTTACTGGGACACCCTGACCCAGCAGTCGTCACCTAGGGGCTCACAGTCACCTTCTCAGGACTGCTGTTCATAATGGGGACAATTTATGTAGGAGGGGATTGTTTTGTATTGGTGTTGTGCCACAGATCATCATGGGGCTTTGCATGTGTTGAGATGCGCACATTCTAGATAAATGGTTGAACCAATTACTGTCTGGCATCTCATCATTCTTTAATTGTTATAAAGACGTGGTTAGGAAACCCACGAGACATAACGCGTAACCGGGGTTCTATGAACTAACCGGCACATTCAGTGGATAGAAACTTATTGGGGACAAAATAGCCCACTGGAATATTGGGGGGGGGACATGCCCCCCCTCACTTATATGCCAACTGCGCCTATGAGGTCGGGGAACAGAATGGGTTTAGAGAAAAGAGTTTGAGATCAATGCAGGAACAGGATGAGCAAGTTAGTTAGAATGGACTAAGGGTTTTTGGTTGGTAGGCATGCCAGGACCAAACATTAGATATGTAGTCAAACTTTGTTGTGTTATCCTGAATGATTTTTAAATGCTGGGTACCCACATGTGTGTTAACCAAATCTACAGCTTTAACAAATGGAGCAGCAGCTGCAAGCTCAGCAGTGGGAGGGTTAACACTGAGTTGTGTTCCTTCGTCCACATAGTCAGCTGGCCTAGTCACTAGTCAGACATGGCTCACCAAGGCCTGTGTGTGTGGATGTGCAAACACACACACACACTCATAAAGAACAGATCTATGTCAATGTAGACCAGCATAAAGTACAAGAACAGATCTATGTCAATGTAGACCAGCATGAAGTACAAGAACAGATCTATGTCAATGTAGACCAGCATGAAGTACAAGAACAGATCTATGTCAATGTAGACCAGCATAAAGTACAAGAACAGATCTATGTCAATGTAGACCAGCATAAAGAACAGATCTATGTCAATGTAGACCAGCATGAAGTACAAGAACAGATCTATGTCAATGTAGACCAGCATAAAGTACAAGAACAGATCTATGTCAATGTAGACCAGCATGAAGTACAAGAACAGATCTATGTCAATGTAGACCAGCATAAAGTACAAGAACAGATCTATGTCAATGTAGACCAGCATAAAGTACAAGAACAGATCTATGTCAATGTAGACCAGCATGAAGTACAAGAACAGATCTATGTCAATGTAGACCAGCATAAAGTACAAGAACAGATCTATGTCAATGTAGACCAGCATGAAGTACAAGAACAGATCTATGTCAATGTAGACCAGCATAAAGTACAAGAACAGATCTATGTCAATGTAGACCAGCATGAAGTACAAGAACAGATCTATGTCAATGTAGACCAGCATAAAGTACAGATCTATGTCAATGTAGACCAGCATAAAGTACAAGAACAGATCTATATCAATGTAGACCAGCATGAAGTACAAGAACAGATCTATGTCAATGTAGACCAGCATAAAGTACAAGAACAGATCTATGTCAATGTAGACCAGCATAAAGTACAAGAACAGATCTATGTCAATGTAGACCAGCATAAAGTACAAGAACAGATCTATGTCAATGTAGACCAGCATAAAGTACAAGAACAGATCTATATCAATGTAGACCAGCATAAAGTACAAGAACAGATCTATGTCAATGTAGACCAGCATGAAGTACAAGAACAGATCTATGTCAATGTAGACCAGCATAAAGTACAAGAACAGATCTATGTCAATGTAGACCAGCATGAAGTACAAGAACAGATCAATGTCAATGTAGACCAGCATAAAGAACAGATCTATGTCAATGTAGACCAGCATAAAGTACAAGAACAGATCTATGTCAATGTAGACCAGCATAAAGTACAAGAACAGATCTATGTCAATGTAGACCAGCATAAAGAACAGATCTATGTCAATGTAGACCAGCATAAAGTACAAGAACAGATCTATGTCAATGTAGACCAGCATAAAGTACAAGAACAGATCTATGTCAATGTAGACCAGCATAAAGTACAAGAACAGATCTATGTCAATGTAGACAGCATAAAGTACAAGAACAGATCTATGTCAATGTAGACCAGCATGAAGTACAAGAACAGATCTATGTCAATGTAGACCAGCATAAAGTACAAGAACAGATCTATGTCAATGTAGACCAGCATAAAGTACAAGAACAGATCTATGTCAATGTAGACCAGCATGAAGTACAAGAACAGATCTATGTCAATGTAGATAGCATAAAGTACAAGAACAGATCTATGTCAATGTAGACCAGCATAAAGTACAAGAACAGATCTATGTCAATGTAGACCAGCATAAAGTACAAGAACAGATCTATGTCAATGTAGACCAGCATAAAGTACAAGAACAGATCTATGTCAATGTAGATAGCATAAAGAACAGATCTATGTCAATGTAGACCAGCATAAAGTACAAGAACAGATCTATGTCAATGTAGACCAGCATAAAGTACAAGAACAGATCTATGTCAATGTAGACCAGCATAAAGTACAAGAACAGATCTATGTCAATGTAGACCAGCATAAAGTACAAGAACAGATCTATGTCAATGTAGACCAGCATAAAGTACAAGAACAGATCTATGTCAATGTAGACCAGCATAAAGTACAAGTACAGATCTACGTCAATGTAGACCAGCATAAAGTACAAGAACAGATCTATGTCAATGTAGACCAGCATAAAGTACAAGAACAGATCTATGTCAATGTAGACCAGCATAAAGTACAAGAACAGATCTATGTCAATGTAGACCAGCATGAAGTACAAGAACAGATCTATGTCAATGTAGACCAGCATAAAGTACAAGAACAGATCTATGTCAATGTAGACCAGCATAAAGTACAAGAACAGATCTATGTCAATGTAGACCAGCATGAAGTACAAGAACAGATCTATGTCAATGTAGATAGCATAAAGTACAAGAACAGATCTATGTCAATGTAGACCAGCATAAAGTACAAGAACAGATCTATGTCAATGTAGACCAGCATAAAGTACAAGAACAGATCTATGTCAATGTAGACCAGCATAAAGTACAAGAACAGATCTATGTCAATGTAGATAGCATAAAGAACAGATCTATGTCAATGTAGACCAGCATAAAGTACAAGAACAGATCTATGTCAATGTAGACCAGCATAAAGTACAAGAACAGATCTATGTCAATGTAGACAGCATAAAGTACAAGAACAGATCTATGTCAATGTAGACCAGCATAAAGTACAAGTACAGATCTATGTCAATGTAGACCAGCATAAAGTACAAGAACAGATCTATGTCAATGTAGACCAGCATGAAGTACAAGAACAGATCTATGTCAATGTAGACCAGCATAAAGTACAAGAACAGATCTATGTCAACGTAGATAGCATAAAGAACAGATCTATGTCAATGTAGACCAGCATAAAGTACAAGAACATATCTATGTCAATGTAGACCAGCATAAAGTACAAGAACAGATCTATGTCAATGTAGACCAGCATAAAGTACAAGAACAGATCTATGTCAATGTAGACCAGCATAAAGTACAAGAACAGATCTATGTCAATGTAGACCAGCATAAAGTACAAGTACAGATCTATGTCAATGTAGACCAGCATAAAGTACAAGAACAGATCTATGTCAATGTAGACCAGCATAAAGTACAAGAACAGATCTATGTCAATGTAGACCAGCATAAAGTACAAGAACAGATCTATGTCAACGTAGATAGCATAAAGAACAGATCTATGTCAATGTAGACCAGCATAAAGTACAAGAACAGATCTATGTCAATGTAGACCAGCATGAAGTACAAGAACAGATCTATGTCAATGTAGACCAGCATGAAGTACAAGAACAGATCTATGTCAATGTAGACCAGCATAAAGTACAAGAACAGATCTATATCAATGTAGATAGCATAAAGAACAGATCTATGTCAATGTAGATAGCATAAAGTACAGAACTGTTTGGATTTTTGGAGGATGGCCTGGTGTCAAGAAGGGCATCATAGAAGCCACTTCAATCCAGGAAAAACATCAGGGACAGACTGATATTCTGCAAAGGGCACAGGGATTGGACTGCTGAGGACTGGGGTAGAGTCATTTTCTCTGATGAATCCCCTTTCCGATTGTTTGGGCCATCGGGAAAACACCTTGTCCGGAGAAGACAAGGTGAGCGCTACCATCAGTCCTGTGTCATGCCAACAGTAAAGCATCCTCAGACCATTGATGTGTGGGGTTGCTTCTCAGCCAAGGGAGTGGGCTCACTCACAATTTTGCCTAAGAACACAGCCGTGAATAAAGAATGGTACCAACACATCCTCCGAGAGCAACTTCTCCCAACCATCCAAGAACAGTTTGGTGACGACCAATGCCTTTTCCAGCATGATGGAGCACCTTGCCATAAGGCAAAAGTGATAACTAAGTGGCTCGGGGAACAAAACATCAACATTTTGGGTCCATGGCCAGGAAACTCCTCAGACCTTAATCCCATTGAGAACTTGTGGTCGATCCTCAAGAGGCGGGTGGACAAACAAAAACCCACAACTTCTGACAAACTCCAAGCATTGATTATGCAAGAATGGCCTGCCATCAGTCAGGATGTGGCCCAGAAGTTAATTGACAGCATGCCAGGGCGGATTACAGAGGTCTTGAAAAAGAAGGGTCAACACTGCAAATATTGACTCTTTGCATAAACTGAATGTCATTGTCAACAAAAGCCTTTGACACTTATGGAATACTTGTAATTATACTTCAGTGTACCATAGTAACTACTGACATAAAGATCTAAGATCACTGAAGCAGCAAACTTTGTGGAGACCAATACTTGTGTCATTCTCAAAATTTTCTCTTCAGTTCTGACAATATCGCCACGGCTGTTCTAGCATGGTTATTTGAGAGTGCAGCTAATCTCTGTAGCGTGCAAAGGCTGTGCTCCCTCCTGCCCCTCTGCTCCCCTCAGGCTTGATTTGAGCAGAAGCTCCTTAGCTACTCTCATAGCATCACAGCTCTGGAAGGGGGACTGGAGGAGAGGCCTGTTATAGTAGTTCGGTTGGTTCCCCACACCCAGATTTAGCTAAGAGATTCTCCATTGAGCATGATTTTTAGTCAAGATGTCAAATTAGTCTGGGTCCTTACACTGAACCTTAAATCTAAACCTGAAGAGCTAACCCTAGCCTCAATCCTAAACCTAACCCTAGCTTCATGTCCACACCCCGGTTAAACTCTAACCCTAGCCTCAACCACAACAATAACCACCCACTCTAGCTTGATGTCCACATCCCTGTTAAACCTTAACCCTAGCCTTAAGCACATCCCTAACCCTAACTTCATGACCACACCCTGGTTCAACCCTACGCCTAGCCATAACCACAACCCTAAACCTTTACTGTAAAAAAGCCAACTTAACCAATTGAGTTGAGTGGACATCAAAAAGGACAATTTTAGCTAATGTGTTTAAGTTTGTTTACTCAACAACCTGCTCAAAGTGAGCTGAATCTGAAAAAGCTTGAGTAAAATACTTATCTTTGACAAGCAACGCATCAGAAAAGTCAAATTAGTTGAGTGGACTTGAAATGTTTGGCTTGACATGAGAAAATGGAGACCAAATAGGCCTCCCAATAAACATTTCTCCATTACCTAAAGAAAAGCTACATGCCCTGGCAGCACAGAAAGCTATCATCGGTTCATAGGCAGCCGCACAGACATGTTGCACCATTTCAGCACCATGGACAGTGATCAGTAGTCTATACTTTGTGAGAGGCTGACAGAAATAGCACCAGGCATCTGAACTAAATGACAGCACTGCACATTCTTCTGAATACTAAGAGAACACATAAGTAAGTGTCAATACAATTAACTGTATTCTCTTTACCAGAGCCATTCTTTCATTAATATCTGTATATTCTGCATGGATAGTTCTGGTATGTTGAATTCACGTATCCATAGCAACCAAAAACCTTAAGATTAGGACGAAATTAAATCAAACTTCATTTGAAGTTTAAGGTAAAATAGATCTAAAACATTTGTCATTTATGTCTACAATCCCCTCCTCCAATCAGAGAACTCATGTCTACAATCCCCTCCTCCAATCAGAGAACTCATGTCTACAATCCCCTATGACCTCCTCCAATCAGAGAACTCATGTCTACAATCCCCTATGACCTCCTCCAATCAGAGAACTCATGTCTACAATCCCCTATGACCTCCTCCAATCAGAGAACTCATGTCTACAATCCCCTATGACCTCCTCCAATCAGAGAACTCATGTCTACAATCCCCTATGACCTCCTCCAATCAGAGAACTCATGTCTACAATCCCCTATGACCTCCTCCAATCAGAGAACTCATGTCTACAATCCCCTATGACCTCCTCCAATCAGAGAACTCATGTCTACAATCCCCTATGACCTCCTCTAATCAGAGAACTCATGTCTACAATCCCCTCCTCCAATCAGAGAACTCATGTCTACAATCCCCTCCTCCAATCAGAGAACTCATGTCTACAATCCCCTATGACCTCCTCCAATCAGAGAACTCATGTCTACAATCCCCTATGACCTCCTCCAATCAGAGAACTCATGTCTACAATCCCCTATGACCTCCTCCAATCAGAGAACTCATGTCTACAATCCCCTATGACCTCCTCCAATCAGAGAACTCATGTCTACAATCCCCTATGACCTCCTCTAATCAGAGAACTCATGTCTACAATCCCCTCCTCCAATCAGAGAACTCATGTCTACAATCCCCTCCTCCAATCAGAGAACTCATGTCTACAATCCCCTCCTCCAATCAGAGAACTCATGTCTACAATCCCCTATGACCTCCTCATAGGGGATTGTAGACATGAGTTCTCTGATTGGAGGAGGGGATTGTAGACATGAGTTCTCTGATTGGAGGAGGGGATTGTAGACATAAATGACAAATGTTTTAGATCTATTTTACCTTAAACTTCAAATGAAGTTTGATTTAATTTCGTCCTAATCTTAAGGTTTTTGGTTGCTATGGATACGTGAATTCAACATACCAGAACTATCCATGCAGAATATACAGATATTAATGAAAGAATGGCTCTGGTAAAGAGAATACAGTTAATTGTATTGACACTTACTTATGTGTTCTCTTAGTATTCAGAAGAATGTGCAGTGCTGTCATTTAGTTCAGATGCCTGGTGCTATTTCTGTCAGCCTCTCACAAAGTATAGACTACTGATCACTGTCCATGGTGCAGAAATGGTGCAACATGTCTGTGCGGCTGCCTATGAACCGATGATAGCTTTCTGTGCTGCCAGGGCATGTAGCTTTTCTTTAGGTAATGGAGAAATGTTTATTGGGAGGCCTATTTGGTCTCCATTTTCTCATGTCAAGCCAAACATTTCACAAAGTTATAAACAGTGTCACAACGCTGCCATTCAGACTGCTGGAAATTCAAACATTGCAGATTGTAAAATCCATTTCTGATGCAACAGCATACTGATCAGCTATCAATAGATGGATGTGTACATCCTGTTTAACCCTCTTCATTATGTAGCAGGCTCATGGGGGTGGGGTTTCCACGGCACCAAGTTCAATAACCAAACACGCACAGGAAGTACAACTAGAATACCAATGGGAATTCATTAGGGATATTAACACACAGTGGGAAAGACGGGAATTCAGCAAGCAGTTCACAATCCCATAACAGTCCGTTATCCAGGGGTAATCCAAAACCGGGTCCTAGGCCAAACCAGTTCAGTACACAGTGGGGGTAATTAGACAGTCCAGGTCACAACCGGTAATCACACAGATAATTATCTCGCTTCTTGTACTCTCCGTAACACACACTCCTCCTACTGGAGAGTTAATGTATCTACAGCTGTCCCTTTTGGTCTCCCATCCAGGGTTTTGATATTGTACACACAATATGGACAGTATTTGGATAGAATATGTAGAATATCTGAAGAATAGTATACTGTATGTACAGCAGAGAGAGAGAGAGAGAGAGAGAGAGAGACTTGCCTTAGAAACACCTAAAATAACCAGGTAATGTAGATTTATTTCACACTTTTAGTCAGTGTAAAGGTGTGGATCCTTTCCAGATAGATTTTTTTAAAGCTGTTGCTATTGTATTTATAGAACCCAGATGACTACCCAGACTAACAGGCCAGGTAGTTACTGTAGCCTCACTTCTGAGAGAGAGAGAGAGAGAGAGAACCCTTGAGACGCAGATTTGAATTTAATTAAACTGTGAGCCGTACAATAAGCGACATGTGAGAATGTGCCTGTGGTTGGTTTTGGACGGTAATGCAGACAATTGTAAGATAAAGAGAGCGTTGACCAGCTATATAAGGAACAGACAGACACACACACAGCTCACATTCATACTATTGCACCAAATTATTTTCAGCACTAGTTCTCGGGAAAAGAAAATTCTACCATATTAGTTAACCTAAAAACTGATACAACAAGTGTTTTGGAAAGCTCACTTGAGGACTCTCCCTCAATCAAATGTAATCAAATGTGTATATAAATCCCTTTTTGCATCAGCAGATGTCACAAAGTGCTCATACAGAAACCCTGCCTATAACCCCAAAGAGCAGCACGGTGGCTAAGAAAAACTCCCAGTTTCTATAAATAGGATATGTAATATTCAGTCGTTGATCAGATATGTGTCTCTGGATTCAATCAGATCAAGCATTAGCTGGCGATAGCAGAAACCCTCATAGCCGATGTTTTGGCGGTGTCAGAGGTGGAACTGTGTTGGAGCCGTCACATCGGTGAACAGTTGCTCTTGCATCGTTGTCAGGAAGCCACACCCGCCTCACTCGAGATAGAAGTTCAGAGCGAGAAAGTGTAGGCTATATAGAAATAATTATACTCAAATTGAAAAATCATTAAACTAAATAATGAGGACTTCTATCATCCTAACGGAGATATAGATTACAGCTCACATTCCAATGGCAATGTCTGCTTTAGGTAATAATGCTGGGAGCCACAGCTCTAACACTGTAGATGTATTTATAGCATCTACCTCTGTCTGGTGCAACCATAACCCATAAACCTAACCCATAAACCTAACCCTAGCTCCTAACCCTAAAACTAACCCTAGCTCCTAACCCTAAAACTAACCCTAGCTCCTGACCCTAAAACTAACCCTAGCTCCTAACCCTAAAACTAACCCTAAAACTAACCCTAGCTCCTAACCCTAAAACTAACCCTAACCCTAGCTCCTAACCCTAAAACTAACCCTAGCTCCTAACCCTAACCCTAGCTCCTAACCCTAAAACTAACCCTAGCTCCTAACCCTAAACCTAACCCTAGCTCCTAACCCTAAAACTAACCCTAGCTCCTAACCCTAAAACTAACCCTAGCTCCTAACCCTAAAACTAACCCTAGCTCCTAACCCTAAAACTAACCCTAAACCTAACCCTAGCTCCTAACCCTAAAACTAACCCTAGCTCCTAACCCTAAAACTAACCCTAGCTCCTAACCCTAAAACTAACCCTAGCTCCTAACCCTAAAACTAACCCTAGCTCCTAACCCTAAAACTAACCCTAAACCTAACCCTAGCTCCTAACCCTAAAACTAACCCTAGCTCCTAACCCTAAAACTAACCCTAGCTCCTAACCCTAAAACTAACCCTAGCTCCTAACCCTAAAACTAACCCTAAAACTAACCCTAGCTCCTAACCCTAAAACTAACCCTAGCTCCTAACCCTAAAACTAACCCTAGCTCCTAACCCTAAAACTAACCCTAGCTCCTAACCCTAAAACTAACCCTAGCTCCTAACCCTAAAACTAACCCTAGCTCCTAACCCTAAAACTAACCCTAGCTCGTAACCCTAGCTCCTAACCCTAAAACTAACCCTAGCTCCTAACCCTAAAACTAACCCTAGCTCCTAACCCTAAACCTAACCCTAGCTCCTAACCCTAAAACTAACCCTAGCTCCTAACCCTAAAACTAACCCTAGCTCCTAACCCTAAAACTAACCCTAGCTCCTAACCCTAAAACTAACCCTAGCTCCTAACCCTAAAACTAACCCTAGCTCCTAACCCTAAAACTAACCCTAGCTCCTAACCCTAGCTCCTAACCCTAAAACTAACCCTAGCTCCTAACCCTAAAACTAACCCTAGCTCCTAACCCTAGCTCCTAACCCTAGCTCCTAACCCTAGCTCCTAACCCTAGCTCCTAACCCTAAAACTAACCCTAGCTCCTAACCCTAAAACTAACCCTAGCTCCTAACCCTAAAACTAACCCTAGCTCCTAACCCTAAAACTAACCCTAGCTCCTAACCCTAGCTCCTAACCCTAAAACTAACCCTAGCTCCTAACCCTAAAACTAACCCTAGCTCCTAACCCTAGCTCCTAACCCTAGCTCCTAACCCTAGCTCCTAACCCTAGCTCCTAACCCTAAAACTAACCCTAGCTCCTAACCCTAAAACTAACCCTAGCTCCTAACCCTAAAACTAACCCTAGCTCCTAACCCTAAAACTAACCCTAGCTCCTAACCCTAAAACTAACCCTAGCTCCTAACCCTAAAACTAACCCTAGCTCCTAACCCTAAAACTAACCCTAGCTCCTAACCCTAAAACTAACCCTAAACCTAACCCTAGCTCCTAACCCTAAAATTAACCCTAGCTCCTAACCCTAAAACTAACCCTAGCTCCTAACCCTAGCTCCTAACCCTAAAACTAACCCTAAAACTAACCCTAGCTCCTAACCCTAAAACTAACCCTAGCTCCTAACCCTAAAACTAACCCTAGCTCCTAACCCTAAAACTAACCCTAGCTCCTAACCCTAAAACTAACCCTAAAACTAACCCTAGCTCCTAACCCTAAAACTAACCCTAGCTCCTAACCCTAAAACTAACCCTAGCTCCTAACCCTAAAACTAACCCTAGCTCCTAACCCTAAAACTAACCCTAGCTCCTAACCCTAAAACTAACCCTAGCTCCTAACCCTAGCTCCTAACCCTAAAACTAACCCTAGCTCCTAACCCTAAAACTAACCCTAGCTCCTAACCCTAAAACTAACCCTAGCTCCTAACCCTAAAACTAACCCTAGCTCCTAACCCTAGCTCCTAACCCTAAAACTAACCCTAGCTCCTAACCCTAAAACTAACCCTAGCTCCTAACCCTAGCTCCTAACCCTAGCTCCTAACCCTAGCTCCTAACCCTAGCTCCTAACCCTAAAACTAACCCTAGCTCCTAACCCTAAAACTAACCCTAGCTCCTAACCCTAAAACTAACCCTAGCTCCTAACCCTAAAACTAACCCTAAACCTAACCCTAGCTCCTAACCCTAAAACTAACCCTAGCTCCTAACCCTAAAACTAACCCTAGCTCCTAACCCTAAAACTAACCCTAGCTCCTAACCCTAAAACTAACCCTAAAACTAACCCTAGCTCCTAACCCTAAAACTAACCCTAGCTCCTAACCCTAAAACTAACCCTAGCTCCTAACCCTAAAACTAACCCTAGCTCCTAACCCTAAAACTAACCCTAGCTCCTAACCCTAAAACTAACCCTAGCTCCTAACCCTAGCTCCTAACCCTAGCTCCTAACCCTAGCTCCTAACCCTAGCTCCTAACCCTAAAACTAACCCTAGCTCCTAACCCTAAAACTAACCCTAGCTCCTAACCCTAAAACTAACCCTAGCTCCTAACCCTAAAACTAACCCTAAACCTAACCCTAGCTCCTAACCCTAAAACTAACCCTAGCTCCTAACCCTAAAACTAACCCTAGCTCCTAACCCTAAAACTAACCCTAGCTCCTAACCCTAAAACTAACCCTAAAACTAACCCTAGCTCCTAACCCTAAAACTAACCCTAGCTCCTAACCCTAAAACTAACCCTAGCTCCTAACCCTAAAACTAACCCTAGCTCCTAACCCTAAAACTAACCCTAAACCTAACCCTAGCTCCTAACCCTAAAATTAACCCTAGCTCCTAACCCTAAAACTAACCCTAGCTCCTAACCCTAGCTCCTAACCCTAAAACTAACCCTAAAACTAACCCTAGCTCCTAACCCTAAAACTAACCCTAGCTCCTAACCCTAAAACTAACCCTAGCTCCTAACCCTAAAACTAACCCTAGCTCCTAACCCTAAAACTAACCCTAGCTCCTAACCCTAAAACTAACTCTAGCTCTTAACGTAATTCTAACCCTAAAACTAATTCTGACCTTAACCCTAAACCCGCTAGAAAGAGCATTTGACCTCGTGGGGAGAAGTTGGTAACATTGGTTTATTTACTATTATTGAATAGCTAAACACGTCCACACACGTCCACACACGTCCACACACGTCCACACACGTCCAGACAGACAGACAGACAGACAGACAGACAGACAGACAGACAGACAGACAGACAGACAGACAGACAGACAGACAGACAGACAGGAAGGATTATCTGACCTTGGGATTCTAGAGTGGGGGACGGAGAGGACAGTCACTCTGTCCTCTACAGCTGTTGCTGCTGTTCACACCAGGTGTGTCTCCAGCCCACCTCCCATGTCACACATGGTGTCTTTCTAGATGAAATCACACATGGCTCCTCTGGTGTCTTTGTAGATGAAATCACACATGGCTCCTCTGGTGTCTTTGTAGATGAAATCACACATGGCTCCTCTGGTGTCTTTCTAGCTGAAATCCCACATGGCTCCTCTGGTGTCTTTCTAGATGAAATCACACATGGCTCCTCTGGTGTCTTTCTAGCTGAAATCACACATGGCTCCTCTGGTGTCTTTGTAGATGAAATCACACATGGCTCCTCTGGTGTCTTTGTAGATGAAATCACACATGGCTCCTCTGGTGTCTTTGTAGATGAAATCACACATGGCTCCTCTGGTGTCTTTCTAGCTGAAATCCCACATGGCTCCTCTGGTGTCTTTCTAGCTGAAATCACACATGGCTCCTCAGGTGTCTTTCTAGCTGAAATCCCACATGGCTCCTCTGGTGTCTTTCTAGATGAAATCCCACATGGCTCCTCTGGTGTCTTTCTAGATGAAATCATACATGGCTCCTCTGGTGTCTTTCTAGCTGAAATCACACATGGCTCCTCTGGTGTCTTTGTAGATGAAATCACACATGGCTCCTCAGGTGTCTTTCTAGCTGAAATCACACATGGCTCCTCTGGTGTCTTTGTAGATGAAATCACACATGGCTCCTCAGGTGTCTTTCTAGCTGAAATCCCACATGGCTCCTCTGGTGTCTTTCTAGCTGAAATCACACATGGCTCCTCAGGTGTCTTTCTAGCTGAAATCCCACATGGCTCCTCTGGTGTCTTTCTAGATGAAATCATACATGGCTCCTCTGGTGTCTTTCTAGCTGAAATCACACATGGCTCCTCTGGTGTCTTTGTAGATGAAATCACACATGGCTCCTCAGGTGTCTTTCTAACTGAAATCACACATGGCTCCTCTGGTGTCTTTGTAGATGAAATCACACATGGCTCCTCTGGTGTCTTTGTAGATGAAATCACACATGGCTCCTCTGGTGTCTTTGTAGATTAAATCACACATGGCTCCTCTGTTGTTTTTGTAGATTAAATCACACATGGCTCCTCTGGTGTTTTTCTAGATGAAATCACACATGGCTCCTCTGGGGTCTTTCTAGATGAAATCACACATGGCTCCTCTGGTGTCTTTCTAGATGAAATCACACATGGCTCCTCTGGTGTCTTTGTAGATGAAATCACACATGGCTCCTCTGGTGTCTTTGTAGATGAAATCACACATGGCTCCTCTGGTGTCTTTGTAGATGAAATCACACATGGCTCCTCTGGTGTCTTTGTAGATGAAATCACACATGGCTCCTCTGGTGTCTTTCTAGCTGAAATCCCACATGGCTCCTCTGGTGTCTTTCTAGCTGAAATCACACATGGCTCCTCAGGTGTCTTTCTAGCTGAAATCCCACATGGCTCCTCTGGTGTCTTTCTAGATGAAATCATACATGGCTCCTCTGGTGTCTTTCTAGCTGAAATCACACATGGCTCCTCTGGTGTCTTTGTAGATGAAATCACACATGGCTCCTCAGGTGTCTTTCTAGCTGAAATCACACATGGCTCCTCTGGTGTCTTTGTAGATGAAATCACACATGGCTCCTCAGGTGTCTTTCTAGCTGAAATCCCACATGGCTCCTCTGGTGTCTTTCTAGCTGAAATCACACATGGCTCCTCAGGTGTCTTTCTAGCTGAAATCCCACATGGCTCCTCTGGTGTCTTTCTAGATGAAATCATACATGGCTCCTCTGGTGTCTTTCTAGCTGAAATCACACATGGCTCCTCTGGTGTCTTTGTAGATGAAATCACACATGGCTCCTCAGGTGTCTTTCTAACTGAAATCACACATGGCTCCTCTGGTGTCTTTGTAGATGAAATCACACATGGCTCCTCTGGTGTCTTTGTAGATGAAATCACACATGGCTCCTCTGGTGTCTTTGTAGATTAAATCACACATGGCTCCTCTGTTGTTTTTGTAGATTAAATCACACATGGCTCCTCTGGTGTTTTTCTAGATGAAATCACACATGGCTCCTCTGGGGTCTTTCTAGATGAAATCACACATGGCTCCTCTGGTGTCTTTCTAGATGAAATCACACATGGCTCCTCTGGTGTCTTTGTAGATGAAATCACACATGGCTCCTCTGGTGTCTTTGTAGATGAAATCACACATGGCTCCTCTGGTGTCTTTGTAGATGAAATCACACATGGCTCTTCTGGTGTCTTTCTAGATGAAATCACACATGGCTCCTCTGGTGTCTTTCTAGAAGAAATCATACATGGCTCCTCTGGTGTCTTTGTAGATGAAATCACACATGGCTCCTCTGGTGTCTTTGTAGATGAAATCACACATGGCTCCTCTGGTGTCTTTCTAGATTAAATCACACATGGCTCCTCTGGTGTCTTTCTAGAAGAAGTCATACATGGCTCCTCTGGTGTCTTTGTAGATGAAATCACACATGGCTCCTCTGGTGTCTTTGTAGATGAAATCACACATGGCTCCTCTGGTGTCTTTCTAGATGAAATCACACATGGCTCTTCTGGTGTCTTTCTAGATGAAATCACACATGGCTCCTCTGGTGTATTTCTAGATGAAATCACACATGGCTCCTCTGGTGTATTTCTAGATGAAATCACACATGGCTCTTCTGGTGTCTTTCTAGATGAAATCACACATGGCTCCTCAGGTGTCTTTGTAGATGAAATCACACATCGGTTTTCTGGTTTAGTTTGTTTCTGTCTTTTATTTTTGTTTTAGATACAGGCAATTCAGGAATACAACAACTTGACACCTTGGCCTAGCTATTAAATATGATTTGTCATCACAAAGAGGGATTGACCAACAGCACAAACACACAGACCCACACACAGGTGACATGCACACAGCAGAAACACACAGACCCACACACAGGTGGTATACACACAGCACAAACACACAGATCCACACACAGGTGGTATACACACAGCACAAACACACAGACCCACACACAGGTGGCATGCACACAGCACAAACACACAGACCCACACACAGGTGGCATACACACAGCAGAAACACACAGACCCACACACAGGTGGCATGCACACAGCACAAACACACAGACCCACACACAGGTGGTATACACACAGCACAAACACACAGACCCACACACAGGTGGCATGCACACAGCACAAACACACAGACCCACACACAGGTGGCATGCACACAGCACAAACACACAGACCCATACACAGGTGGCATGCACACAGCACAAACACACAGACCCACACACAGGTGGCATGCACACAGCACAAACACACAGACCCACACACAGGTGGTATACACACAGCACAAACACACAGATCCACACACAGGTGGCATGCACACAGCACAAACACACAGATCCACACACAGGTGGCATGCACACAGCACAAACACACAGACCCACACACAGGTGGTATACACACAGCACAAACACACAGATCCACACACAGGTGGTATACACACAGCTCAAACACACAGACCCACACACAGGTGGTATACACACAGCACAAACCCACAGACCCACACACAGGTGGCATGCACACAGCACAAACACACAGACCCATACACAGGTGGCATACACACAGCACAAACACACAGATCCACACACAGGTGGCATGCACAAACACACAGACCCACACACAGGTGGCATGCACACAGCACAAACACACAGACCCACACACAGGTAGTATACACACAGCACAAACACACAGATCCACACACAGGTGTTATGCACACAGCACAAACACACAGATCCACACACAGGTGGCATGCACACAGCACAAACACACAGACCCACACACAGGTGGTATACACACAGCACAAACACACAGACCCACACACAGGTGGTATGCACACAGCACAAACACACAGACCCACACACAGGTGGTATACACACAGCACAAACACACAGACCCACACACAGGTGGTATACACACAGCACAAACACACAGACCCACACACAGGTGGTATACACACAGCACAAACACACAGACCCACACACAGGTGGCATGCACACAGCACAAATACACAGACCCACACACAGGTGGTATACACACAGCACAAACACACAGACCCACACACAGGTGGCATGCACACAGCACAAACACACAGACCCACACACAGGTGGTATACACACATCACAAACACACAGACCCACACACAGGTGGTATACACACAGCACAAACACACAGACCCACACACAGGTGGTATACACACAGCACAAACCCACAGACCCACACACAGGTGACATGCACACAGCACAAACACACAGACCCACACACAGGTGGTATACACACAGCACAAACCCACAGACCCACACACAGGTGGTATACACACAGCACAAACACACAGACCCACACACAGGTGACATGCACACAGCACAAACACACAGACCCACACACAGGTGGGAAAATACTCAACTTAAATGGGATGCCTCTAATTGAGGACCAACAAAAACCAAACATAAAGAATGCTAGATAACCCTGCCGACAGTTCACCAAACCAAACCCGTCAGGACCCGACAGTTCACTAAACCAAACCCGTCAGGACCCGACAGTTCACCAAACCAAACCCGTCAGGACCCGACAGTTCACTAAACCAAACCCGTCAGGACCCGACAGTTCACCAAACCAAACCCGTCAGGACCCGACAGTTCACCAAACCAAACCCGTCAGGACCCGACAGTTCACCAAACCAAACCCGTCAGGACCCGACAGTTCACCAAACCAAACCCGTCAGGACCTGACATCATGATAAGCTGCAGACCATACTATTTACCAAGAGAGTTTATCTTTATTTTTCGTAGCTGTATATTTACCACCACAAACTGACGCTGGCACTAAGGCCGCACTCAACGAGCTGTATAGGGCCATAAGCATAGAAAATGTACATTCAGTGGCTGATGATTTTAATGCTGAAATCCATTTTTCCTCATTTTTACCAGTATGTCACCTGTGCAACTACAGGTGAAAAACTCTACAGCACCTTTATTCCACACACAGGAGCACATACAAGGCCCGCCCTCACCCTCCCTTTGGAAAATCAGACCATAACTCTATCCTCCTGCTTACAAGCATGAAGCGGATGCTAAGCTACAGGACTGTTTCGCTAGCACAGATAGGAATATGTTCCAGGATTCATCCGATAACATTGAAAAGTTCACCACATCAGTAACCGGCTTCATTAGTAAGTGCATCCACAACATCTTCCCCATATTGACCATACATACCCCAAATAGAAGCCATGGATTACAAGCAACATCCACACTGAGCTAAAAGAAGTGGGACACTAATCCGGACGCTTATAAGAAATCCCGCTACGACCTCTGCCATCAAAGAGGTAAAGATAGAATCCTACTACACTAATGATGTAATGATTTTTTTTTTTTCTGTACGTTTCTATGGGCTGTAGTAGTAAAGGCCAAATTCAATATTTGGGGATACCTAAAGGGGTCCTATAGTTCTAAATCAAATAGCTAAATGATAAATGGTTTGACCATCTTAAAACAATTCCATATTTTAGCAAGTCAGACATTTCGGAGTTTCCTACTTCCGACTAGCACGTGAACGCAGCATAATGCTGCATTCATAACCAAGTGGGAATTTACATATACGACTGGGAATAATCCACTTGAACGGCCCTCCAACTGGTAATTACTAATGGGAAACACGTCCACCATCCACTTCTCTCACATGCTGACCTTTGACCTCACCTACTAAGGAAATGGCCTTGATAACAGGATTTTCAGCAGTTAAATACAATAAAACATGATTAATAAAAAGCTGTCTTATTGTGGTTTTGGAACACTATCATTTGTTTACAAGCATGATATCTGGACTTTTAGTTGATGGTTTAGGCAGCTTGCTGGACATTAACCAATCAGCGTTTCTCAACGAGATCAAAGCACGTGAATGCATCCAACTGGTTTTTGCGAACACAACTGATAAATTCCCACCTCCCACATGGTTACTAATGTAGCATTACATTGAATGTATTGGCACCAACCAGTGCCATGTTCCTATGTGTACCTCTAAAGGTACCTTATGTGTACAGTCGTGGTCAAAAGTTTTGAGAATGACACAAGTATTGGTCTCCACAAAGTTTGCTGCTTCAGTGATCTTAGATCTTTATGTCAGTAGTTACTATGGTACACTGAAGTATAATTACAAGTATTCCATAAGTGTCAAAGGCTTTCATTGACAATGACATTCAGTTTATGCAAAGAGTCAATATTTGCAGTGTTGACCCTTCTTTTTCAAGACCTCTGCAATCCGCCCTGGCATGCTGTCAATCAACTTCTGGGCCACATCATGACTGATGGCAGGCCATTCTTGCATAATCAATGCTTGGAGTTTGTCAGAAGTTGTGGGTTTTTGTTTGTCCACCCACCTCTTGAGGATCCACCACAAGTTCTCAATGGGATTAAGGTCTGAGGAGTTTCCTGGCCATGGACCAAAATGTCGATGTTTTGTTCCCCGAGCCACTTAGTTATCACTTTTGCCTTATGGCAAGGTGCTCCATCATGCTGGAAAAGGCATTGGTCGTCACCAAACTGTTCTTGGATGGTTGGGAGAAGTTGCTCTCGGAGGATGTGTTGGTACCATTCTTTATTCATGGCAGTGTTCTTAGGCAAAATTGTGAATGAGCCTTCTCCCTTGGCTGAGAAGCAACCCCACACATGAATGGTCTGAGGATGCTTTACTGTTGGCATGACACAGGACTGATGGTAGCGCTCACCTTGTCTTCTGCGGACAAGGTGTTTTCCAGATGGCCCAAACAATCGGAAAGGGGATTCATCAGAGAAAATGACTCTAACCCAGTCCTCAGCAGTCCAATCCCTGTACCTTTTGCAGAATATCAGTCTGTCCCTGATGTTTTCCTGGAGAGAAGTGGCTTATTTGCTGCCCTTCTCGACACCAGACCATCCTCCAAAAGTCTTCGTGCAGATGCACTCACACCTGCCTGCTGCCATTCCTGAGCAAGCTCTGCACTGGTGGTGCCCCGATCCCGCAGCTGAATCAACCTGGAGAAAGTCCTGGCGCTTGCTGGACTTTCTTGGGCGCCCTGACGCCTTCTTCACAACAATTGAACCTCTCTCCTTGAATTTCTTGATGATCCGATAAATGGTTGATTTAGGTGCAATCTTACCAGCAGCAATATCCTTGCCTGTGAAGCCCTTTTTGTGCAAAGCAATGACGACGGCACGTGTTTCCTTGCAGGTAACCATGGTTGACAGAGGAAGAACAATGATTTCAAGCACCACCCTCCTTTTAAAGCTTCCAGTGTGTTATTCTGACTCAATCAGCATGACAGAGTGATCTCCAGCCTTGTCTTCGTCAACACTCTCACCTGTGTTAACGAGACAATCACTGACATGATGGCAGCTGGTCCTTTTGTGGCAGGGCTGAAATGCAGTGGAAATGATTTTGGGGGATTTAGTTCATTTTCATGGCAAAGAGGGACTTTGCAATTAATTGCAATTCATTGGATCACTCTTCATGACATTCTGGAGTTTATGCAAATTGCCATCATCAACACTGAGGCAGCAAACTTTGTGGAGACCAATACTTGTGTCATTCTCAAAACTTTTGGCCACGACTGTACCTTTTGACCTTTTTGTACACCAGGGAACAACACTGTACTGTAAGGAAGTTACAACTCTGACTCTGCCAATACACCAGCTATGCGGGTGTCGGCTAGTACATGTTTACGCTTGATCTGATTGAATCTAGGCCTTAATTTCAAGTGTCCCTGTGCACTGCTACTTTTTCGTTGGTGTTGTCAGATAATCGCACAATTATTGACATAATTCCAGGCCACTTTTAGCAAAGTGTAGAAATGTATTCTTTCCAATAAATCTGTGGTCGATCTCTGTCATGACCTGATGGCAAAGTAGGTAATTCAGGTTGCTGCCATCTAAGAGGTTGTGAGTTCAAATCCCGGGTGTGGTTGTGTCCCAAGTGTGCAAACCAGGTTGGGCTCGATTCCATTTAAGTTCCCGTCAATTCAGAAAGTAAAACAAATTCCACTTCCTAATTTTCAATGATTAAAAAGCATTCTCCATATTATAATTACATGTATACTAATCTTCTTACCAGTTTCCTAGCCCATAAATGGGCCTAAATAATCTACAAGATCAGAGTATTTTGGTGTTGAAACGGAGATGAAGATGCTTAGAGTATATTTAGAGGGCTTTCATTGATCCCTATTTTCTGAACCCATTCTCTCAATGTCTCTCAAATGTTTCTCCTAAATGTGCCTGCAAGGATTTAGACGTCATTGGTTTGACCCTGACTGTCAGGGCCTGACTATAGGGAGGCCTCTAGCCATCTTTATGTTGGTCTGGAGGTGACTGTCAGGGCCTGACTATAGGGAGGCCTCTAGCCATCTTTATGTTGGTCTGGAGGTGACTGTCAGGTCCTGACTATAGGGAGGCCTCTAGCCATCTTTATGTTGGTCTGGAGGTGACTGTCAGGGCCTGACTATAGGGAGGCCTCTAGCCATCTTTATGTTGGTCTGGAGGTGACTGTCAGGGCCTGACTATAGGGAGGCCTCTAGCCATCTTTATGTTGGTCTGGAGGTGACTGTCAGGGCCTGACTATAGGGAGGCCTCTAGCCATCTTTATGTTGGTCTGGAAGTGACTGTCAGGTCCTGACTATAGGGAGGCCTCTAGCCATCTTTATGTTGGTCTGGAGGTGACTGTCAGGTCCTGACTATAGGGAGGCCTCTAGCCATCTTTATGTTGGTCTGGAGGTGACTGTCAGGTCCTCACTATAGGGAGGCCTCTAGCCATCTTTATGTTGGTCTGGAGGTGACTGTCAGGGCCTGACTATAGGGAGGCCTCTAGCCATCTTTATGTTGGTCTGGAGGTGACTGTCAGGTCCTGACTATAGGGAGGCCTCTAGCCATCTTTATGTTGGTCTGGAGGTGACTGTCAGTTCCTGACTATAGGGAGGCCTCTAGCCATCTTTATGTTGGTCTGGAGGTGACTGTCAGGTCCTGACTATAGGGAGGCCTCTAGCCATCTTTATGTTGGTCTGGAGGTGACTGTCAGGTCCTCATTATAGGGAGGCCTCTAGCCATTTTTATGTTGGTCTGGAGGTGACTGTCAGGGCCTGACTATAGGGAGGCCTCTAGCCATCTTTATGTTGGTCTGGAGGTGACTGTCAGGTCCTAACTATAGGGAGGCCTCTAGCCATCTTTATGTTGGTCTGGAGGTGACTGTCAGTTCCTGACTATAGGGAGGCCTCTAGCCATCTTTATGTTGGTCTGGAGGTGACTGTCAGGTCCTGACTATAGGGAGGCCTCTAGCCATCTTTATGTTGGTCTGGAAGTGACTGTCAGGACCTGACAGAGGAGAGGTTTCTAGGAAAATCTATGTCTATGGAAAGTCTGTGTGTGGATTATTATTTCCTTTTGTTGATTTTGTTATACCGAAAATAAAGTATGTCAATTGACTACAGCTCTGCTTCTTGGGTCCTACCTTCTTGCCATAATATGGACTTGGTATTTTACCAAATAGGGCTATCTTCTGTATACCCCCCCTACCTTGTCACAACACAACTGATTGGCTCAAACGCATTAAGAAGGAAAGATATTCCACAAATTAACTTTTAACACAGCCATTAACTTTTAAGGCACACCTGTTAATTTAAATGCATTCCAGGTGACTACCTCATGAAGCTGGTTGAGAGAATGCCAAGAGTGTGCAAAGCTGTCATCAAGGCAAAGGGTGGTTACTTTGAAGAATCTAACATTTAAAATATAGTTACTACATGATTCCTGATGTTATTTAATTTTTCATGTTTTCACTATTATTCTACAATGTAGAAAATGGTAAAAATATAGGCCTACTACTATTGTGTCGTCTGCAAACTTGATGATTGAGTTGGAGGCGTGCTTGGCCACACAGTCATGGGTGAACAGAGAGAACAGGAGGGGACTGAGCATGCACCCTTGTGGGGCCCCTGTGTTGAAGATCAGCTAAATGGAGGTGTTGTTTCCTAACTTCACCACCTGGGGGCGGCCCGCCAGGAAGTCCAGCACACAGTATAGGGCGGGGTTCAGACCCAGGGCCTCGAGCTTAATGATGAGCTTGGAGGGTACTATGGTGTTGAATGCTGAGCTATAGTCAATGAACAGCATTATTACATAGGTAGTCCTCTTGTCCAGATGGGATAGGGAGTGTGTAATGTGGTGGCGATTGCGTCATCTGTGGATCTATTGGGGCAGTAAGCAAAGTGGGTCTAGGGTGTCAGGTAAGGTGGAGGTGATATGATCCGTAACTAGCCTCTCAAAGCACTTCATGATGACAGAGGTGATGCTACGGGGCGATAGTCATTTAGTTCAGTTACCTTTGCTTTCTTGGGTACAGGAACAATGATGTCTGGGCCGGCAGCCTTGCGAGGGTTAACAGGCTTGAGTGTCTTACTCACGTCGGGCCACAGAGAAGGAGAGCCCACAGTCCTTGGTAGCAGGCTGCGTCGGTGGCACTGTGTTATCCTCAAAGCGGTCGAGGAAGGTATTTAGCAAGACGTCGGTGTCCGCGACGTGGCTGGTATTCCCTTTGTCGTTTTTTGATTTGTCTGCAGACCCTACCACATATTTCTTGTGTCTGAGCCGTTGAATAGCGACTCCACTTTGTCTCTATACTGACGTTTTGCCTGTTGGATTGCCTTACGGAGGGATTAACTACAGTTTTTGTGTCAGGTGGATGGATTATCTTGGCAAAAGAGAAATACTAACAGGCATGTAAACATTTAAGAGAAATACGCTTTTTGTGTGTATGGAACATTTCTTGGATCTTTTATTTCAGCTCATGAAACATGAGACCAGCACTTTACATGTTGCGTTTATACTTTTATTCAGTATACTTCTTAGTTATTTTTTTATTTTGCAAAGTTCATAGACCAAGAAGTTGCCTTCGGTCATGTTCCGTGCACTATAAGGATGTTCTTTAGAGTGTTGCTAGGGACCTGTTAGTTCTCTGTGTCCAAGCTCTCTGTGATCCGTTGTCCCTGTTCAGGATCTCTGCCTCCCTAAGCCTCTGCCAAGGGTAATAATTACGTGCCAGGCGGCCAACAAGCTATATTCTCCTTCTGCAATTAGAATGTCACACCAACACACAAAACAGTCATTACCCCTAATGGGTTGAGAAGGAGACTGTATGAAGCCAGGAGGAGAGGAGAAGGCTGCAGTGATCTAGTGAGAACCATCAGGAGGAGAGGAGAAGGCTGCAGTGATCTAGTGAGAACCATCAGGAGAAGTCTGCAGTGATCTAGTGAGAACCATCAGGAGGAGAGGAGAAGGCTGCAGTGATCTAGTGAGAACCATCAGGAGGAGAAGTCTGTAGTGATCTAGTGAGAACCATCAGGAGGAGAGAAGGCTGCAGTGATCTAGTGAGAACCATCAGGAGGAGAGGAGAAGTCTGCAGTGATCTAGTGAGAACCATCAGGAGGAGAGGAGAAGGCTGCAGTGATCTAGTGAGAACCATCAGGAGGAGAGGAGAAGGCTGCAGTGATCTAGTGAGAACCATCAGGAGGAGAGGAGAAGGCTGCACTGATCTAGTGAGAACCATCAGGAGGAGAAGGCTTCAGTGATCTAGTGAGAACCATCAGGAGGAGAGAAGTCTGCAGTGATCTAGTGAGAACCATCAGGAGGAGAGGAGAAGGCTGCAGTGATCTAGTGAGAACCACCAGGAGGAAAGGAGAAGGCTGCAGTGATCTAGTGAGAACCATCAGGAGGAGAGGAGAAGGCTGCAGTGATCTAGTGAGAACCATCAGGAGGAGAGGAGAAGGCTGCACTGATCTAGTGAGAACCATCAGGAGGAGAGGAGAAGGCTACACTGATCTAGTGAGAACCATCAGGAGGAGAAGGCTGCAGTGATCTAGTGAGAACCATCAGGAGGAGAGGAGAAGGCTGCAGTGATCTAGTGAGAACCATCAGGAGGAGAGGAGAAGGCTGCAGTGATCTAGTGAGAACCATCAGGAGGAGAGGAGAAGGCTGCAGTGATCTAGTGAGAACCATCAGGAGGAGAAGTCTGTAGTGATCTAGTGAGAACCATCAGGAGGAGAGAAGGCTGCAGTGATCTAGTAAGAACCATCAGGAGGAGAGGAGAAGGCTGCAGTGATCTAGTGAGAACCATCAGGAGGAGAGGAGAAGTCTGCAGTGATCTAGTGAGAACCATCAGGAGGAGAGGAGAAGGCTGCAGTGATCTAGTGAGAACCATCAGGAGGAGAGGAGAAGGCTGCAGTGATCTAGTGAGAACCATCAGGAGGAGAGGAGAAGGCTGCAGTGATCTAGTGAGAACCACCAGGAGGAGAGGAGAAGGCTGCACTGATCTAGTGAGAACCATCAGGAGGAGAAGGCTTCAGTGATCTAGTGAGAACCATCAGGAGGAGAGAAGTCTGCAGTGATCTAGTGAGAACCATCAGGAGGAGAGGAGAAGGCTGCAGTGATCTAGTGAGAACCACCAGGAGGAAAGGAGAAGGCTGCAGTGATCTAGTGAGAACCATCAGGAGGAGAGGAGAAGTCTGCAGTGATCTAGTGAGAACCATCAGGAGGAGAGGAGAAGGCTGCAGTGATCTAGTGAGAACCATCAGGAGGAGAGGAGAAGGCTGCAGTGATCTAGTGAGAACCACCAGGAGGAGAGAAGGCTGCACTGATCTAGTGAGAGCCATCAGGAGGAGAGGAGAAGGCTGCACTGATCTAGTGAGAACCATCAGGAGGAGAAGGCTGCAGTGATCTAGTGAGAACCATCAGGAGGAGAGGAGAAGGCTGCAGTGATCTAGTGAGAACCATCAGGAGGAGAGGAGAAGGCTGCAGTGATCTAGTGAGAACCATCAGGAGGAGAGGAGAAGGCTGCAGTGATCTAGTGAGAACCATCAGGAGGAGAGGAGAAGGCTGCAGTGATCTAGTGAGAACCATCAGGAGGAGAGGAGAATGCTGCAGTGATCTAGTGAGAACCATCAGGAGGAGAGGAGAAGGCTGCAGTGATCTAGTGAGAACCATCAGGAGGAGAGGAGAAGGCTGCAGTGATCTAGTGAGAACCATCAGGAGGAGAGGAGAAGGCTGCAGTGATCTAGTGAGAACCATCAGGAGGAGAGGAGAATGCTGCAGTGATCTAGTGAGAACCATCAGGAGGAGAGGAGAAGGCTGCAGTGATCTAGTGAGAACCATCAGGAGGAGAGAAGGCTGCAGTGATCTAGTGAAACCATCAGGAGGAGAGAAGGCTGCAGTGATCTAGTGAGAACCATCAGGAGGAGAGGAGAAGGCTGCAGTGATCTAGTGAGAACCATCAGGAGGAGAGGAGAAGGCTGCAGTGATCTAGTGAGAACCATCAGGAGGAGAGGAGAAGGCTGCAGTGATCTAGTGAGAACCATCAGGAGGAGAGGAGAAGGCTGCAGTGATCTAGTGAGAACCATCAGGAGGAGAGGAGAAGGAAGGCTGCAGTGATCTAGTGAGAACCATCAGGAGGAGAGGAGAAGGCTGCAGTGATCTAGTGAGAACCATCAGGAGAGGAGAAGGCTGCAGTGATCTAGTGAGAACCATCAGGAGGAGAGGAGAAGGCTGCAGTGATCTAGTGAGAACCATCAGGAGGAGAGGAGAAGGCTGCAGTGATCTAGTGAGAACCATCAGGAGGAGAGGAGAAGGAAGGCTGCAGTGATCTAGTGAGAACCATCAGGAGGAGAGGAGAAGGAAGGCTGCAGTGATCTAGTGAGAACTCTCCTCTCCTTTTCTGTAAAATGCTGAGAAAGTAAAGCACGCAAAGAAAAGCAATTGCAGAAAGTTAGTGTTCAGTAAGAATGTTTATTTAAAAAATCAGTAGTTTTGATACAGAAATAGTCATCTATAATATGGATTACAAGACAATCAGAACTTCATCTGATTTACCACAGATTCCAAAAATACAATAATTGTTTCCCCCATAAATTAAGTTAAATAAAATATACACTAGAAAGCAAATATTGTACACAGACACAAAACAGAGAACAATTGAATAACAATTCAGTATCTGAAGGCATCGAACAACTTCCAAGAAATCAGTGAACATTTTTAAGGCCATATTATACAGTTATTTTCATAGATTTTATTTTTCCAAAACACTCAATTATAACAAAAATACCTGGTGCATCTCATGTAAAACTGTACATGCAAACACAGTGCACGTTATAGTAAGTAGATATGATGACCATAATATATATTATTTGGATATATTCAGTAAACAAAGATCACGTGTGAACTCACGTTGTCTGTTAAAAACTCTGGTGGTAAACACAGACACACACAGACACACACACAGACACACACACAGACACACACAGACACACACACACACACACAGACACACACAGACACACACACAGACACACACAGACACACACACACACACACACAGACACACACACACACAGACACACACACAGACACACACACACACACACACACACACAAACACACACACACACGTCATGAGGCTTGGCAAGCAGATGGTAAGAGTTGTTGAGAAAGCATTAAGAAATGCTCTCAGCTGTATGTGGTCCACGATGGTGACCATGCTCTCAGCTGTATGTGGTCCACGATGGTGACCATGGTCTCAGCTGTATGTGGTCCACGATGGTGACCATGCTCTCAGCTGTATGTGGTCCACGATGGTGACCATGCTCTCAGCTGTATGTGGTCCACGATGGTGACCATGGTCTCAGCTGTATGTGGTCCACGATGGTGACCATGCTCTCAGCTGTATGTGGTCCACGATGGTGACCATGCTCTCAGCTGTATGTGGTCCACGATGGTGACCGTGGTCTCAGCTGTATGTGGTCCACGATGGTGACCGTGGTCTCAGCTGTATGTGGTCCACGATGGTGACCATGGTCTCAGCTGTATGTGGTCCACGATGGTGACCGTGGTCTCAGCTGTATGTGGTCCACGATGGTGACCATGCTCTCAGCTGTATGTGGTCCACGATGGTGACCGTGGTCTCAGCTGTATGTGGTCCACGATGGTGACCATGCTCTCAGCTGTATGTGGTCCACGATGGTGACCATGGTCTCAGCTGTATGTGGTCCACGATGGTGACCATGCTCTCAGCTGTATGTGGTCCACGATGGTGACCATGCTCTCAGCTGTATGTGGTCCACGATGGTGACCATGCTCTCAGCTGTATGTGGTCCACGATGGTGACCATGCTCTCAGCTGTATGTGGTCCACGATGGTGACCATGGTCTCAGCTGTATGTGGTCCACGATGGTGACCATGGTCTCAGCTGTATGTGGTCCACGATGGTGACCATGGTCTCAGCTGTATGTGGTCCACGATGGTGACCATGCTCTCAGCTGTATGTGGTCCACGATGGTGACCATGCTCTCAGCTGTATGTGGTCCACGATGGTGACCATGGTCTCAGCTGTATGTGGTCCACGATGGTGACCATGCTCTCAGCTGTATGTGGTCCACGATGGTGACCGTGGTCTCAGCTGTATGTGGTCCACGATGGTGACCATGCTCTCAGCTGTATGTGGTCCACAATGGTGACCGTGGTCTCAGCTGTATGTGGTCCACGATGGTGACCATGCTCTCAGCTGTATGTGGTCCACGATGGTGACCGTGGTCTCAGCTGTATGTGGTCCACGATGGTGACCATGCTCTCAGCTGTATGTGGTCCACAATGGTGACCATGGTCTCAGCTGTATGTGTGTGTGTGTGTGATTTCCTTTTAAGTAGGTATGTGTGTGTGTGTGTTTGTTTGTGTGTATGTTTGTGTGTGTGTGTCTGTGTATATGCACGTGCACACGTGTGTGTCCACAGCTTGTGGGTGGTTAATGGGAGCCTTTAACAAGCTCTAGACTGTGACCCAAAGTCCAAATGATACCTCCTGCTCTGCTCTGCTATAAGCACAGTGGGAGACTGCAGCATAGACTCAGACAAGCTGGGTTTCAAATAACACGCTAGCTGTTCCCCACAAGAGGCATGCGGTGCACTATATGGATTACGCTAGGGTTTCATGTAATATACAGACTCAAGACTAGCTACAACTACAGATGCAGAGAGCCAATAATGGAAGGCTTTCAAATGTGTGAAAGTAGCCGCCACTCTGAAGACATTAGTGAAAGTTGTGAGATTGGAAATACAGTCTGTGTTGAGTTTCTCGTCAAATATATGTTGTGTAAAGTATGTGGGTTAAAATGACAGACTGCCATGTTGAATATACTGTGTATTCCAGCCAACATCTCTCTGTATAGGTTTGGCTGTGTGGACTGTTTGCCTACTTCTGTCCAGGGTCGTTCCACCTCAAAAAACACAAGAAAGAGGATATATACACTGGGGGCCAAAAGTTTGGAATATTACTCATTCAAGGGTTTTTCTTTATTTGCACTATTTTTTACATTGTAGAATAAAAGTGAAGACATCAAAACTATGACATAACCCATATGGAATCATGTAGTAACCAAAAAAGTGTTAAACAAATCAAAATATACTTTTTAGTTGAGATTCTTCAAAGTAGCCACCCTTTGCCTTGATGACAGCTTTGCACACTCATGACATTCTCTCAACCAGCTTCATGAGGACCGCCACAGGAAAGGAAGACCCAGAGTTACCTCTGCTGCAGAGGATAAGTTCATTAGAGTTACCAGCCTCAGATTGCAGCCCAAGTAAATGCTTCACAGAGTTCAAGTAACAGACACATCTCAACATCAACTGTTCAGAGGAGACTGTGTGAATCAAATTGCTGCAAAGAAACCACTACTAAAGGACACCAATAAGAAGAAGAGACTTGCTTGGGCCAAGAAACACGAGCAATGGACATTAGACCGGTGGAAATCTGTCCTTTGGTCTGGAGTCCAAATTAGAGATTTTTGGTTCCAACCTCAAACAAATTTACATGGTTTGGGATGGGTCGGACCACAGTGAAGGAAAAGCAGCCAACAAGTGCTCAGCATATGTGGGAACTCCTTCAAGACTGATGGAAAAGCATTCCAGGTGAAGCTGGTTGAGAGAATGCCAAGAGTGTGCAAATCTGTCTATTTGAAGAATCTCAAATATAAAATATATTTAGATTTGTTTAACACTTTTTTGGTTACTACATGATTCCATATGTGTTATGTCATAGTTTTGATGTCTTCACTTTTATTCTACAATGTAAAGAAGTGAAGAAGGGGTTGCTGTCGGACCTCGTCCATAGACAGCTTACAGGGTATGGAAACCAATATGTCAAAATGTCATTTTCGTGAACTATCCCTTTAACATTGACATGGAACGACCCTCCAATGACATAACGGGCTGCATCCCCCTCTCTCACCCCTCTCACCCCCTCTCCTCCTGCCATGCCACATTATATTGGCTTGGGAGTCGATCCTATCTGATAATTAAAACACAGTCTATTCTAATCTGTGAGGCTGTGTCCACTGAGCTGCAGTGAGAGGAGAGAGCAGTTGTTATGTGGTTGAATTGTGGCTAAAGGCATCTGTCTATCAGTAATGATATGGCAACAGACCGAAAGCAACACACATGAAAATGGCAACAACGGCGAAATACATAAATGTGATGTTAGAATGTCTGTTAATTTGATAAGGGATATTGATATTGATATGTAACCAATCAGGTTATCAAATACCCACCACCTCCATACAAGCACTAGCTAATAGTTGTATTACGATAATAATTATTAGTATTAATAATAATTAAAAGGCAGTTGATATAAACTCTAAGTCCATTAAGACAGCTGTAAGAAGTAAAAATGGGTTAACTGGGTATAACGGTTATGGGCCAGGACTCTGGGTATTGTTGCTTGGTATTATGGGATGAGAATTACAACATTTAGGAAGAACAAGTCGTCCTGACGACCACCAGACACCATCATCTAGGGCCAACACACTCAGGGCTTAACACTATAACAATTAAATCATATTACATAATGATTGGCACAACTCAAAACAATACCTTAACAAGGCAACTTCCAAGGCAATAAACAAGCGGTTAAGAGTGTTGGGTCAGTAACCGAAAGGTCGCTGGTTCGAATCCCAGAGCCGACTAGGTGGAAAATAAATATGTCGATGTGCCCTTGAGCAAGGCACTTAACCCTAATTGCTCCTGTAAGTTGCTCTGGATAAGAGAGTCAGCTAAATGACTCATGTAAATGTAATAACACACAACAACCCAACAGAAGGAAAGCATTCGTGTTACTGGTTCTGACCACCGGGCTTCTGTTGTCTTAAACTGGATCTGAGAGCAGCTGTTGTTATTTCATTGGGTTGGAAGGGAATATGCTGTTGGTTGAGTAACTGTTGAGAAAACCTTTGGGCACGCGCAGTGCGGTTGGCATGGGCACCCTATCGCCAAGGCAGTTTAGAAGGGAGCAGAATGCACTTCAACAACATAGTTAAAAGTTAAAAACATGGAACCCCAAATCCTGAGAGCAGTGACAGGCAGGGAAGTGTAGAACCACAGTGCATGCTCTGACGCTACCTTCATGCTCTGACGCTACCTTCATGCTCTGACGCTACCTTCATGCTCTGACGCTACCTTCATGCTCTGACGCTACCTTCATGCTCTGACGCTACCTTCATGCTCTGACGCTACCTTCATGCAAAGGGACACACAGTACAGTACAGTAAAATACAATACAGTACAATACAGTACAGTGGCTACTTGGACCTGCACTGTTGCAACCTCAACCTGACTCCCGTGGCAAAGACACGCTGAGAGATGAAGAGAGAGAATATCAAAGTTTCATACTGAAAGAAGTAGGTATATTATATAAAAGTATCCAACGGTAAAAATGATTATCATTAACATGTACTGTAAACATTGAGTGATAGTTAGAGAGACAGAGTAGAAAGAGAGAGAGGGAGGCCAGAGAGAGGGAGGCCAGAGAGAGAGGGAGGCCAGACAGAGAGAGGGAGGCCAGACAGAGAGAGGGAGGCCAGACAGAGAGAGGGAGGCCAGACAGAGGGAGGCCAGAGAGAGAGAGAGGGAGGCCAGAGAGAGAGAGAGGAAGGCCAGACAGAGAGGGAGGCCAGAGAGAGAGGGAGGCCAGAGAGAGAGAGGGAGGCCAGAGAGAGAGAGAGGGAGGCCAGAGAGAGAGAGAGGGAGGCCAGAGAGAGAGAGAGGGAGGCCAGAGAGAGAGAGAGAGAGAGAGAGAGAGGGAGGCCAGAGAGAGGGAGGCCAGAGAGAGGGAGGGAGGCCAGAGAGAGGGAGGGAGGCCAGAGAGAGGGAGGGAGGCCAGAGAGAGAGAGAGGGAGGCCAGAGAGAGAGAGAGGGAGGCCAGAGAGAGAGAGAGGGAGGCCAGACAGAGAGAGAGGGAGGCCAGACAGAGAGAGAGGGAGGCCAGACAGAGAGAGAGGGAGGCCAGACAGAGAGAGAGGGAGGCCAGAGAGAGGGAGGCCAGAGAGAGGGAGGCCAGAGAGAGAGAGAGGGAGGCCAGAGAGAGAGAGAGGGAGGCCAGAGAGAGAGAGAGGGAGGCCAGAGAGAGAGAGAGGAAGGCCAGAGAGAGAGAGAGGGAGGCCAGAGAGAGAGAGAGGGAGGCGAGAGAGAGAGGGAGGCCAGAGAGAGGGAGGCCAGAGAGAGAGGGAGGCCATACACCCGGTATTCCTGGGTGTGTCCCAGAGTGTCTCCATTGGCCGATATACAGGAAGTCCAGACAGAGAAACGCTTGACAATTGAAGTAAACATGCCCGTGTTGACTCCATCCGCCCGTTCCGAAATGGAACCCTTTAGAACCACTCAGTAAAAACTTCTAGAACCCTGCCATTCATTCTGCCAGTCAGTCAGTCTCCATTAGTGCAATGAGAGTTAGCGAGAGAGCCAAGAAGGCCTCTCCTATCACTGAGCGAGTGATGCAGAGAGGAGAGAGACAAAGAAAGATTTGAAGAGGTGTTGTTCAGGACCAGCAGGCATCTCCACACCCTTCAGATCTGCGTCTGCAGGGGGTGTCCTGGGGGGGTATTTAATGGGTGTCCATCGGGGCTCTGCACAGGGTACCCTGGGGGTGTGTAAGGGGGGGGTGCAGGCGAGGGCTTGATGCCTCTGGTCCTCATGTAGGAGAGGAACTGGTCAGGGATCTCAGCCAGGACATCCTTGGCTAGACGGGCCATACTCAGAATGTGGTTCCCTGTCCGGTCGATGTAGTCTCTGAACGGGACAAACTGGATGATAAGAGAAAGACAAAACCAGGCTGGAATTAGTTACAGTACAGTCAATGTACAGGTGTTTATCTACTAAACCAGGCTGGAATTAGTTACAGTACAGTCAATGTACAGGTGTTTATCTACTAAACCAGGCTGGAATTAGTTACAGTACAGTCAATGTACAGGTGTTTATCTACTAAACCAGGCTGGAATTAGTTACAGTACAGTCAATGTACAGGTGTTTATCTACTAAACCAGGCTGGAATTAGTTACAGTACAGTCAATGTACAGGTGTTTATCTACTAAACCAGGCTGGAATTAGTTACAGTACAGTCAATGTACAGGTGTTTATCTACTAAACCAGGCTGGAATTAGTTACAGTACAGTCAATGTACAGGTGTTTATCTACTAAACCAGGCTGGAATTAGTTACAGTACAGTCAATGTACAGGTGTTTATCTACTAAACCAGGCTGGAATTAGTTACAGTACAGTCAATGTACAGGTGTTTATCTACTAAACCAGGCTGGAATTAGTTACAGTACAGTCAATGTACAGGTGTTTATCTACTAAACCAGGCTGGAATTAGTTACAGTACAGTCAATGTACAGGTGTTTATCTACTAAACCAGGCTGGAATTAGTTACAGTACAGTCAATGTACAGGTGTTTATCTACTAAACCAGGCTGGAATTAGTTACAGTACAGTCAATGTACAGGTGTTTATCTACTAAAGCAGGCTGGAATTAGTTACAGTACAGTCAATGTACAGGTGTTTATCTACTAAAGCAGGCTGGAATTAGTTACAGTACAGTCAATGTACAGGTGTTTATCTACTAAACCAGGCTGGAATTAGTTACAGGACAGTCAATGTACAGGTGTTTATCTACTAAACCAGGCTGGAATTAGTTACAGTACAGTCAATGTACAGGTGTTTATCTACTAAACCAGGCTGGAATTAGTTACAGTACAGTCAATGTACAGGTGTTTATCTACTAAACCAGGCTGGAATTAGTTACAGGACAGTCAATGTACAGGTGTTTATCTACTAAACCAGGCTGGAATTAGTTACAGTACAGTCAATGTACAGGTGTTTATCTACTAAACCAGGCTGGAATTAGTTACAGTACAGTCAATGTACAGGTGTTTATCTACTAAACCAGGCTGGAATTAGTTACAGTACAGTCAATGTACAGGTGTTTATCTACTAAACCAGGCTGGAATTAGTTACAGGACAGTCAATGTACAGGTGTTTATCTACTAAACCAGGCTGGAATTAGTTACAGTACAGTCAATGTACAGGTGTTTATCTACTAAACCAGGCTGGAATTAGTTACAGTACAGTCAATGTACAGGTGTTTATCTACTAAACCAGGCTGGAATTAGTTACAGTACAGTCAATGTACAGGTGTTTATCTACTAAACCAGGCTGGAATTAGTTACAGTACAGTCAATGTACAGGTGTTTATCTACTAAACCAGGCTGGAATTAGTTACAGTACAGTCAATGTACAGGTGTTTATCTACTAAACCAGGCTGGAATTAGTTACAGTACAGTCAATGTACAGGTGTTTATCTACTAAACCAGGCTGGAATTAGTTACAGTACAGTCAATGTACAGGTGTTTATCTACTAAACCAGGCTGGAATTAGTTACAGTACAGTCAATGTACAGGTGTTTATCTACTAAACCAGGCTGGAATTAGTTACAGTACAGTCAATGTACAGGTGTTTATCTACTAAACCAGGCTGGAATTAGTTACAGTACAGTCAATGTACAGGTGTTTATCTACTAAAGCAGGCTGAATCCTAACTGGAAAACAGACAGAGAAGAAATGGTGTTGGAGAAATAAACAAAATTATAATCCAAATATTTACTAAAATTATATAGGCAATATACAGTAGGTGTTAGGCCATTATGTAGGTGTTAGGCCATTATGTAGGTGTTAGGCCATTATGTAGGTGTTAGGCCATTATGTAGGTGTTAGGCCATTATGTAGGTGTTAGGCCATTATGTAGGTGTTAGGCCATTATGTAGGTGTTAGGCCATTATGTGTGAATTCTTAAAAATACTTCCAAAGATCTTTGAAAAACTTAAGTTGAGACTTTTTGGACCTAAAAAAGCATTAATTTATTCATACCAGTTGGCAAGTTCAGAGCGAGGTGACAAAGGCCTAGCCTCAGTCTCTATCATATCATAGACCTAGCCTCAGTCTCTATCATATCATAGGCCTAGCCTCAGTCTCTATCATATCATAGGCCTAGCCTCAGTCTCTATCATATCATAGGCCTAGCCTCAGTCTCTATCATATCATAGGCCTAGCCTCAGTCTCTATCATATCATAGGCCTAGCCTCAGTCTCTATCATATCATAGGCCTAGCCTCAGTCTCTATCATATCATAGGCCTAGCCTCAGTCTCTTTCATGTCATAGGCCTAGCCTCAGTCTCTTTCATGTCATAGGCCTAGCCTCAGTCTCTTTCATATCATAGGCCTAGCCTCAGTCTCTTTCATATCTGATTGAATGAGGCTGGGGGCAGACACAGTTTAGAGGGAGCTAGCTATCCAGACTGACAGATTGGGAGTGTGTGTGTGTGTGTGTGTGTGTGTGTGTGTGTGTGTGTGTGTGTGTGTGTGTGTGTGTGTGGACCTCCTAGCCAAGACCACAGCAGAGCAGCCTTGATGTTCTCTCTGTGTTAACAAGGCTCACTAATGAGGAGAGGAGCATAATGATATATCCCTCTATCATATCATCCACACAGAGGGAGGGAGGTAGAGGAGGAGGAGGAAGAAGAGGAGGGAGGGAAGTAAATAGAGGAATATACCTTCATTAGGTACACCTTGCTAGTACCGGGTTGGACACCCTTTTGCCTTCAGAACTGCTCATTCTTCATGGCATAGATTCAACAAGGTGCTGGAAACATTCCTCAGAGATTTTGGTCCATATTGACATTATAACATCACACAGTTACTGCAGATTTGTCGGCTGCACATCCATGATGTGAATCTCCTGTTCCACCACATCCATGATGTGAATCTCCTGTTCCACCACATCCATGATGTGAATCTCCCGTTCCACCACATCCATGATGTGAATCTCCCGTTCCACCACATCCATGATGTGAATCTCCCGTTCCACCACATCCATGATGTGAATCTCCCGTTCCACCACATCCATGATGTGAATCTCCCGTTCCACCACATCCCAGAGGTGCTCTATTGGATTGAGATCTGGTGACTGTGGAGGCCATTTGAGTACAGTGAACTCATTGTCATGTTCAAGAAACCAGTCTGAGATGATGTGAGCTTTGTGACATGGCGCGTTATCCTGCTGGAAGTAGCCATTAGAAGATGGGTACACTGTGGTCATAAAGGGATGGACGGTCAGCAACAATACTCAGGTAGGCTGTGGCGTTTAAACAATGCTCAATTGGTACTAAGGGGCTCAAAGTGTGCCAAGAAAATATCCCCCACACCATTACACCACCACCAGCCTGAACCATTGATACAAGGCAGGATGGATCCATGCTTTCATGTTGTTTATGCCACATTCTGACCCGACCATCTGAATGTCGCAGCAGAAATCGGGACTCATCAGACCAGGCAACGTTTTTCCAATCTTCTATTGTCTAATTTTGCAAATTGTAGCCTCAGTTTCCTGTTAGCTGACAGGAGTGGCACCTGGTGTGGTCTTCTGCTGCTGTGGGCCATCTGCTTCAAGGTTCCACAAATACTTATGTCATGCAATAAAATGCAAATTAATTATTTAAAAATCATACAAGGTGATTTTCTGGATTTTTGTTTTAGATTCCGTCTCTCACAGTTGAAGAGTACCTATGATAAAAATTACAGACCTCTACATGCTTTGTAAGTGGGAAAACCTGCAAAATCGGCAGTGTATCAAATACTTGTTCTCCCCACTGAATATGAACACAGAAGTTAATCAAGCAGCTGACCAAATTATGCAAGATTTTACTTCTGGGTTAACAGAGATTAGGGCTGGGGCCTCTGTGTGGTCTCTGTGTGTGAGGCATATTCTAACGCTCCCAAAACCCCACCTATTTGACTCCATGCATCTTGCAGTGTAACAGACAGAAGCAACATGGCTTACCTGAACAATGTCCCTCTCTGCATATCTTCCCCTCGATGAGATCCTGACTTCATCCCCGTCCAACTCGATCATCGCTGAGGAGAAACATTATACTTCAGTCATCAACTGCTCAGTGGAGTGTGTATGTGTGTGTGTGTGTGTGTGTGTGCAGATGTGTGTGTGTGTGTTCTTACCATCAAACTCTGCTGGCCCCACCCCTACAATGATTATCGACATGGGAAGACACGATGCCTGGGTAGGACACGAGAAAACAATGTTGAGTCCCATATTCTACCCATTATGTCACACAGTATAAATATGCATAGGATTCTGTCAGACAGTCAGAGAAATTAGTTTTATGAGTGATTTTGGATTTTGACTGAGCACCTATACAGACTGCAGACTATACAAAAAAGTTGATTCACCCCAAGCTGTGTGTGTATGTGTGTAAATATTCATGGAGTGTGTAGCATCTACCTGAGGGCTGCGTGGGACAGGAACACCTCTCGGGATATGAGGATGAGACAATAAGCAAGTCCCTCAACTCACACTCCCCCAACACTTTAAAGTGTGTGTGTGTGTGTGTGCCATAACCCCGCCTCTGCTCCGTCCGTCCGTCTGTCTGAGTGTTGAGTTAGTTTGACTGATGTGTTTCCCCAGGGTTGAAGAATGATAGATGTGTTTATCAGAATGTCTTGTGTACTTCTTTCCCTAGGAACTGGTCCTAAGTCAGCCTTTACATCTCCCTATATATTTATATACTGTATATATTACTGTGCCCACTTCCCCCAATCAAGTCTACTGACCATGGAAATACAGACAGTGCTGTGTGTCTTAGCCACTAGTGTCCCTACTGGCCATCTAGTGACTAGGGCCGGGATTCAATCAGATCGTTGATGTAGAAAGTGGCCCATTTAAAGGTAATTCTGATTCAGCCAACATATGCAGGGTTTACCGTGAATGTGGTCTCTGCCAAAGTGGGAACATCGCTTAGCAGTAAGCTGTTGTTCTTACGTTGACGACGGACTCCTTGGTCTGGGCCATGTCTGAGATGACTCCATCTGTGATGATGAGGAGGATGAAGTACTGAGAGCCATCCTTCACTGACGCAGCATACCTACTCACAGGAGAGAGACACAGTATACATAGGTGAGCTACACAAGTGTTTATATTATTAACATTGTCTTGATTTCCTACAGATGTAACCTTTCAAACTCGGCATGAACTGGCTGGGTAGTGATATTATTTCTGGCACTTACTTTACACAACATGGGCCCTAACCTCTGACTGCTTCCTGTGCTTCTCAAACACACGTAAGGCAGGCGGAGAGAGAACATCGGATGCTTGCAGCGTCGGATACGGAGACGAAGACAGAGAAGTCAACTGAACAGTTATTAAACTGCGAGGAGCATGAGGCAAGCCAGAGAAGGAACGGGGAGGTTATTATTAAAAGGGGGGCGAGTGCCACACTGAGAAACGAGGAGATGAGAGGAGAGGAGGCTGACATACCAGCGGTGCCTGGGCGTGAGGGGAGGGGTGAGGAGAAGGGAGGAGGGGGTGGGACTAATGATTGTGGATTCTGAGAGCCACACGCACATTTTGCACTGGGTTGTCAACCCTCAACTCGACATTTCTACAGAGGCATGCATGTAGATGCACACACACACACACACACGCACACACACACGCACACACACACACACACACACACACACGTCTGTTAATCTCAAGTCTTCTGACAGCACTTTCACTTCATTAAGGCAAACTTATTAAGGCTTAAGAACTGTGTGTGTATGTGTGTGAGCGCGCATGTATGTGTGTGGGAAGGACTGTGTAGTCATTGTTCACTCACACAAACAACACGTTTACAGGTTATTTAAAGAACAGAATGTGACTCAATTAACATTTAAGTCCTCCAGTGGAATGTTATAACACAGTCACACTTATCATCTGTGAACTTATCTCTGGAAGCTGTGCATGCACTGAGAAACATAGTCGCAATTTTAAGAATCTCAGTTAAGTCTCAGGAATCATGACATATGGCTCTCTATAGACATATGGCTCTCTATAGACATATGGCTCTCTATAGACATATGGCTCTCTATAGACATATGGCTCTCTATAAACATATGGCTCTCTATAGACATATGGCTCTCTATAAACATATGGCTCTCTATAGACATATGGCTCTCTATAGACATATGGCTCTCTATAGACATATGGCTCTCTATAGACATATGGCTCTCTATAGACATATGGCTCTCTAAACATATGGCTCTCTATAGACATATGGCTCTCTATAAACATATGGCTCTCTATAGACATATGGCTCTCTATAGACATATGGCTCTCTATAGACATATGGCTCTCTATAGACATATGGCTCTCTAAACATATGGCTCTCTATAGACATATGGCTCTCTATAAACATATGGCTCTCTATAGACATATGGCTCTCTATAGACATATGGCTCTCTATAGACATATTGCTCTCTATAGACATATTGCTCTCTATAGACATATTGCTCTCTATTGACATGGGAGGTTTAGGTGTGCATTGGTAGGAATGTGATCTGAAGACCAATAGATATCGCCCTCATTCAGTCAGTTCAGGGAGTGAATCTAAAAACACCTGATAGAAAACCGTGGGTAATATAATTTTAAATTCATAAACTGAATTTCAACTTTGTTTGCAAATTCCCTGAAATTAATCGAATATTGAAGTGACCCCAAAGCTGGTTCAAGTCATGATGTTCCTCATAGCCCCTTACCTGGCCACGTGGTTGATGGCAGGAGAGAAGTTGGTTGGGCCGTAGAGGCAGACGGACTTCAGGCTCTGGTAATATGCCTCCATCACTCCATCAATACCTGAACAGTATGGGTTTTGGGGGTTGCCATTCTGGAAGACACAAAAAGAGAAGGAGGGTAGTTAAACATCTTTCATCAAGCAGGAGAATACAAGAGAAGGAGGGTAGTTAAACATCTTTCATCAAGCAGGAGAATACAAGAGAAGGAGGGTAGTTAAACATCTTTCATCAAGCAGGAGAATACAAGAGGAGGAGGGTAGTTAAACATCTTTCATCAAGCAGGAGAATACAAGAGAAGGAGGGTAGTTAAACATCTTTCATCAAGCAGGAAATAGAGGAGGGTAGTTAAACATCTTTCATCAAGCAGGAAATAGAGGAGGAGGGTAGTTAAACATCTTTCATCAAGCAGGAAATAGAGAAGGAGGGTAGTTAAACATCTTTCATCAAGCAGGAAATAGAGGAGGAGGGTAGTTAAACATCTTTCATCAAGCAGGAAATAGAGGAGGAGGGTAGTTAAACATCTTTCATCAAGCAGGAGAATACAAGAGAAGGAGGGTAGTTAAACATCTTTCATCAAGCAGGAGAATACAAGAGAAGGAGGGTAGTTAAACATCTTTCATCAAGCAGGAGAATACAAGAGAAGGAGGGTAGTTAAACATCTTTCATCAAGCAGGAGAATACAAGAGGAGGAGGGTAGTTAAACATCTTTCATCAAGCAGGAAATAGAGGAGGAGGGTAGTTAAACATCTTTCATCAAGCAGGAAATAGAGGAGGAGGGTAGTTAAACATCTTTCATCAAGCAGGAAATAGAGGAGGAGGGTAGTTAAACATCTTTCATCAAGCAGGAAATAGAGGAGGAGGGTAGTTAAACATCTTTCATCAAGCAGGAAATAGAGGAGGAGGGTAGTTAAACATCTTTCATCAAGCAGGAAATAGAGGAGGAGGGTAGTTAAACATCTTTCATCAAGCAGGAAATAGAGGAGGAGGGTAGTTAAACATCTTTCATCAAGCAGGAAATAGAGGAGGAGGGTAGTTAAACATCTTTCATCAAGCAGGAAATAGAGGAGGAGGGTAGTTAAACATCTTTCATCAAGCAGGAAATAGAGGAGGAGGGTAGTTAAACATCTTTCATCAAGCAGGAGAATACAAGAGAAGGAGGGTAGTTAAACATCTTTCATCAAGCAGGAAATAGAGGAGGGTTGTAAATATAAATACAAGTTAAAATACACAGCTTTCATCAATACAAGTTTAAATACACAGCTTTCATCAATACAAGTTTAAATACACATATTTAATCAATACAAGTTTAAATACACAGCTTTCATCAATACAAGTTTAAATACACATATTTAATCAATACAAGTTTAAATACACAGCTTTCATCAATACAAGTTTAAATACACATATTTAATCAATACAAGTTTAAATACACAGCTTTCATCAATACAAGTTTAAATACACAGCTTTCATCAATACAAGTTTAAATACACAGCTTTCATCAATACAAGTTAAAATACACAGCTTTCATCAATACAAGTTTAAATACACAGCTTTCATCAATACAAGTTTAAATAAACATCGTTCATCAATACACGTTAAAATACACATATTTCATCAATACAAGTTAAAATACACAGCTTTCATCAATACAAGTTAAAATACACAGATTTCATCAATACAAGCAAAAATACACAGATTTCATCAATACAAGTTAAAATACACAGCTTTCATCAATACAAGTTTAAATACACATATTGTATCAATACAACTGTCAGGGGGCAGCTTGGCTCCAAAGCCCAGAGCAGGGAACATCTTATCAGGGTTCAGGGGGTAAAGGTCAGGGGTTAGAGGTCACTTACCAGGGCGAACTCATGTGAGACCCGTCCGTCGGGGGGCAGCTTGGCTCCGAAGCCCAAAGCAGGGAACATCTTATCACTGTCGTAGTCCTGGATGATCTCCCCTACAGCCTTCAGAGCCATGGCATAGGCATTCATCTGGTAGGGACTCATGTAGTGGAGGGAGGTCGGTTGGGCTGGGTTACCTGGGAAACAGGTACAGTAATGGTTAATAATGGGACAGTAATAACAAGGTACAATAATGGAACAACAGAGCCAGATATAGAAAGGAATGGTTGTCTGAAATTAAACTCCCTCCAGCATTTATTGCACTGCTAGCACATGCTGTTCATGGTCCAAAGTGGTGCATTATATGTGGAATAGGGTGTTATGTGAGTTTTGCCCATACAGAAAGGTAGTTGTGATTTCAAACTAAATGGGGATACTTTTAGACAGCATAATACAGTATTTCACTAAAGACTGTTAGATCTCCTTCCCTCTATATAAGACTCTGGGTAGTGGGTACAGTATGAGTGATATACTCTGGGTAGTGGGTACAGTGTGAGTGACATACTCTGGGTAGTGGGTACAGTATGAGTGATATACTCTGGGTAGTGGGTACAGTATGAGTGATATACTCTGGGTAGTGGGTACAGTATGAGTGATATACTCTGGGTAGTGGGTACAGTATGAGTGATATACTCTGGGTAGTGGGTACAGTATGAGTGATATACTCTGGGTAGTGGGTACAGTATGAGTGATATACTCTGGGTAGTGGGTACAGTATGAGTGATATACTCTGGGTAGTGGGTACAGTATGAGTGATATACTCTGGGTAATGGGTACAGTATGAGTGATATACTCTGGGTAGTGGGTACAGTATGAGTGATATACTCTGGGTAGTGGGTACAGTATGAGTGATATACTCTGGGTAGTGGGTACAGTATGAGTGATATACTCTGGGTAGTGGGTACAGTATGAGTGATATACTCTGGGTAGTGGGTACAGTATGAGTGATATACTCTGGGTAGTGGGTACAGTATGAGTGATATACTCTGGGTAGTGGGTACAGTATGAGTAATATACTCTGGGTAGTGGGTACAGTATGAGTGATATACTCTGGGTAATGGGTACAGTATGAGTGATATACTCTGGGTAGTGGGTACAGTATGAGTGATATACTCTGGGTAGTGGGTACAGTATGAGTGATATACTCTGGGTAGTGGGTACAGTATGAGTGATATACTCTGGGTAGTGGGTACAGTATGAGTGATATACTCTGGGTAGTGGGTACAGTATGAGTGATATACTCTGGGTAGTGGGTACAGTATGAGTGATATACTCTGGGTAGTGGGTACAGTATGAGTGATATACTCTGGGTAGTGGGTACAGTATGAGTGATATACTCTGGGTAGTGGGTACAGTATGAGTGATATACTCTGGGTAGTGGGTACAGTATGAGTGATATACTCTGGGTAGTGGGTACAGTATGAGTGATATACTCTGGGTAGTGGGTACAGTATGAGTGATATACTCTGGGTAGTGGGTACAGTATGAGTGATATACTCTGGGTAGTGGGTACAGTATGAGTGATATACTCTGGGTAGTGGGTACAGTATGAGTGATATACTCTGGGTAGTGGGTACAGTATGAGTGATATACTCTGGGTAGTGGGTACAGTATGAGTGATATACTCTGGGTAGTGGGTACAGTATGAGTGATATACTCTGGGTAGTGGGTACAGTATGAGTGATATACTCTGGGTAGTGGGTACAGTGTGAGTGATATACTCTGGGTAGTGGGTACAGTATGAGTGATATACTCTGGGTAGTGGGTACAGTGTGAGTGATATACTCTGGGTAGTGGGTACAGTATGAGTGATATACTCTGGGTAGTGGGTACAGTATGAGTGATATACTCTGGGTAGTGGGTACAGTATGAGTGATATACTCTGGGTAGTGGGTACAGTATGAGTGATATACTCTGGGTAGTGGGTACAGTATGAGTGATATACTCTGGGTAGTGGGTACAGTATGAGTGATATACTCTGGGTAGTGGGTACAGTATGAGTGACATACTCTGGGTAGTGGGTACAGTATGAGTGATATACTCTGGGTAGTGGGTACAGTATGAGTGATATACTCTGGGTAGTGGGTACAGTATGAGTGATATACTCTGGGTAGTGGGTACAGTATGAGTGATATACTCTGGGTAGTGGGTACAGTATGAGTGATATACTCTGGGTAGTGGGTACAGTATGAGTGATATACTCTGGGTAGTGGGTACAGTATGAGTGATATACTCTGGGTAGTGGGTACAGTATGAGTGATATACTCTGGGTAGTGGGTACAGTATGAGTGATATACTCTGGGTAGTGGGTACAGTATGAGTGATATACTCTGGGTAGTGGGTACAGTATGAGTGATATACTCTGGGTAGTGGGTACAGTATGAGTGATATACTCTGGGTAGTGGGTACAGTATGAGTGACATACTCTGGGTAGTGGGTACAGTATGAGTGATATACTCTGGGTAGTGGGTACAGTATGAGTGATATACTCTGGGTAGTGGGTACAGTATGAGTGATATACTCTGGGTAGTGGGTACAGTATGAGTGATATACTCTGGGTAGTGGGTACAGTATGAGTGATATACTCTGGGTAGTGGGTACAGTGTGAGTGATATACTCTGGGTAGTGGGTACAGTATGAGTGATATACTCTGGGTAGTGGGTACAGTATGAGTGATATACTCTGGGTAGTGGGTACAGTATGAGTGATATACTCTGGGTAGTGGGTACAGTATGAGTGATATACTCTGGGTAGTGGGTACAGTATGAGTGATATACTCTGGGTAGTGGGTACAGTATGAGTGATATACTCTGGGTAGTGGGTACAGTATGAGTGATATACTCTGGGTAGTGGGTACAGTATGAGTGATATACTCTGGGTAGTGGGTACAGTATGAGTGATATACTCTGGGTAGTGGGTACAGTATGAGTGATATACTCTGGGTAGTGGGTACAGTATGAGTGATATACTCTGGGTAGTGGGTACAGTATGAGTGATATACTCTGGGTAGTGGGTACAGTATGAGTGATATACTCTGGGTAGTGGGTACAGTATGAGTGATATACTCTGGGTAGTGGGTACAGTATGAGTGATATACTCTGGGTAGTGGGTACAGTGTGAGTGATATACTCTGGGTAGTGGGTACAGTATGAGTGATATACTCTGGGTAGTGGGTACAGTGTGAGTGATATACTCTGGGTAGTGGGTACAGTATGAGTGATATACTCTGGGTAGTGGGTACAGTATGAGTGATATACTCTGGGTAGTGGGTACAGTATGAGTGATATACTCTGGGTAGTGGGTACAGTGTGAGTGATATACTCTGGGTAGTGGGTACAGTATGAGTGATATACTCTGGGTAGTGGGTACAGTGTGAGTGATATACTCTGGGTAGTGGGTACAGTGTGAGTGATATACTCTGGGTAGTGGGTACAGTATGAGTGATATACTCTGGGTAGTGGGTACAGTGTGAGTGATATACTCTGGGTAGTGGGCACAGTATGAGTGATATACTCTGGGTAGTGGGTACAGTGTGAGTGACATACTCTGGGTAGTGGGTACAGTATGAGTGATATACTCTGGGTAGTGGGTACAGTATGAGTGATATACTCTGGGTAGTGGGTACAGTATGAGTGATATACTCTGGGTAGTGGGTACAGTATGAGTGATATACTCTGGGTAGTGGGTACAGTGTGAGTGATATACTCTGGGTAGTGGGCACAGTATGAGTGATATACTCTGGGTAGTGGGTACAGTGTGAGTGACATACTCTGGGTAGTGGGTACAGTATGAGTGATATACTCTGGGTAGTGGGTACAGTATGAGTGATATACTCTGGGTAGTGGGTACAGTATGAGTGATATACTCTGGGTAGTGGGTACAGTATGAGTGATATAATCTGGGTAGTGGGTACAGTATGAGTGATATACTCTGGGTAGTGGGTACAGTGTGAGTGATATACTCTGGGTAGTGGGCACAGTATGAGTGATATACTCTGGGTAGTGGGTACAGTGTGAGTGATATACTCTGGGTAGTGGGTACAGTATGAGTGATATACTCTGGGTAGTGGGTACAGTATGAGTGATATACTCTGGGTAGTGGGTACAGTATGAGTGATATACTCTGGGTAGTGGGTACAGTATGAGTGATATACTCTGGGTAGTGGGTACAGTATGAGTGATATACTCTGGGTAGTGGGTACAGTATGAGTGATATACTCTGGGTAGTGGGTACAGTATGAGTGATATACTCTGGGTAGTGGGTACAGTATGAGTGATATACTCTGGGTAGTGGGTACAGTATGAGTGATATACTCTGGGTAGTGGGTACAGTATGAGTGATATACTCTGGGTAGTGGGTACAGTATGAGTGATATACTCTGGGTAGTGGGTACAGTATGAGTGATATACTCTGGGTAGTGGGTACAGTATGAGTGATATACTCTGGGTAGTGGGTACAGTATGAGTGATATACTCTGGGTAGTGGGTACAGTATGAGTGATATACTCTGGGTAGTGGGTACAGTATGAGTGATATACTCTGGGTAGTGGGTACAGTATGAGTGATATACTCTGGGTAGTGGGTACAGTATGAGTGATATACTCTGGGTAGTGGGTACAGTATGAGTGATATACTCTGGGTAGTGGGTACAGTATGAGTGATATACTCTGGGTAGTGGGTACAGTATGAGTGATATACTCTGGGTAGTGGGTACAGTATGAGTGATATACTCTGGCCCTATTAGACACACATCCATAACATCAGCCCCTGCTTATCATATCCTATATCGGACCTCGTCAAATAAAAACGAGAAAGCAATAACCCTACGCTTATGAGTTATCAGTGGGTCTATGTTTGAATTGAACCATCTGTCGTTATCTGTGTGAGTGTTTCTCACCGTTTGAAGCGGTGAAATCAATCGCCACTGTGAAATTAATCTGGGTCCTGGAAGGCAACAGCAAGAGGAGGGTAAGTATTCATTTAGCGCACGCTAGCATGGACACACACACAACAAAAACCATCGGCTTGATGAAGTCTAGGAAATGATCACAGCTCAAGCAAGCAGGCAAGTTGAAACCTCGTCTTTGTTCTCTGAGAAACTGATGTCTAACCCTTCACTACTTACAGGACAAACAACAGGTTCAACAGGTGAGGCCACACAGTGCTGATGTGTGCTGATGTGCCACAGTCTCTTGCCCTCTCCACCCCTCCTGTATGTGAATAGATCAGGTCCTGTAAGGAGCCATTGGACTTGTCATCCTGTGAGGCCATGTGGAGTGCACAGCACAGCCCGCAGACACACGTTAGTGTAGCAGACCTGAAAAAGCCTGTTTACTCATTGTGAGGGAGGAAGAGAACCAGACCAGGGGCTCTGTGCTCTCCTCTCCCCAGCTCCGAGTAACTCTGCCTGCGTTGGCTGTGGTTCAGGTCAGGCTAGGAGCCATGAGTCGGGTATGGAGGGATAGTGCTACTCTAGTCCACACAGACACACACAGCCTGGGTTTACTGTTGGGGGAGGAAGTGATGCCTGAAGTACGGAGCTGTCGCCTCATGTTAGGGCAGAGGCTGCATAAGAGACAGAGTCTAGGGGTGGAGGGGAGGAGAGAGGGAGGAGTCGAGGGATGCTTGCATCATTCCCCTGAGTTAAATCACTCATTTATGATCGGGTTGCATGCATGCTAAGAATGTGTTTGAGAACAATTATTAAAGAACATTTGTGTAAAAAGTTCAATCTGCTAGTGTATGTTAATGTGTACGTTATACTGGGCTATCCTGTATCAAACATGAGATGTTAATGTGTCGTTATACTGGGCTATCCTGTATCAAACATGAGATGTTAATGTGTATGTTATACTGGGCTATCCTGTATCAAACATGAGATGTTAATGTGTCGTTATACTGGGCTATCCTGTATCAAACATGAGATGTTAATGTGTTCGTTATACTGGGCTATCCTGTATCAAACATGAGATGTTAATGTGTCGTTATACTGGGCTATCCTGTATCAAACATGAGATGTTAATGTGTCGTTATACTGGGCTATCCTGTATCAAACATGAGATGTTAATGTGTCGTTATACTGGGCTATCCTGTATCAAACATGAGATGTTAATGTGTCGTTATACTGGGCTATCCTGCATCAAACATGAGATGTTAATGTGTACGTTATACTGGGCTATCCTGTATCAAACATGAGATGTTAATGTGTCGTTATACTGGGCTATCCTGTATCAAACATGAGATGTTAATGTGTACGTTATACTGGGCTATCCTGCATCAAACATGAGATTTTTCAACTTCACTGAGTTGTAATGTAACTCATGTTCCATGAATTTACCGCATTGTATAATTCAAGATGTACCACTCAATATTTAAGGGCATTGGAGAGCTGCAGAAGTCAGTATTCTGAAAGGAACAGGGCTTTAGAGGAGGTGAGACAGTAGTTTAATATTCTGAAAGGAACGGGGCTTTAGGGGAGGTGAGACAGTAGTTTAATATTCTGAAAGGAACGGGGCTTTAGAGGAGGTGAGACAGTAGTTTAATATTCTGAAAGGAACGGGGCTTTAGAGGAGGTGAGACAGTAGTTTAATATTCTGAAAGGAACGGGGCTTTAGAGGAGGTGAGACAGTAGTTTAATATTCTGAAAGGAACGGGGCTTTAGAGGAGGTGAGACAGTAGTTTAATATTCTGAAAGGAACGGGGCTTTAGAGGAGGTGAGACAGTGGTGTGTTGGAGTCATATCTGGTCCAGCTCTCTGTGCCAAGAGACAGACAGACAGACAGACAGTGAGAGTTTCCACCAACTCAGAGATACAATCTAATTATTCACATTAGAATGCAGAGGGCTCTCGCTAAGGGTCAGCCGAAGCTTCTGCACCAATCACAGATGTGTGCACAGTGAGGTAAGAGTGAAACATCACCCCATTGGCTCCAGGTGTTGCCCCTGGCAATGCACGTTCCAGGAGCTTAAAGGGGCAATTTAGCAGTTGTTACATCAATGTTTTTGTACCCATTGATTCTTAAAGAATATAACTTATGAATAACTCATGAGCTTAGTTCAACTGTTGTATCCCATCAGTACACAAAATATAAGCTTGTTTGTAAACCAATGTTTGTAAACAAAGTAAATGTTAAACCCTGTATAGCCTCAAAACATGGTTACAACTGTAATTCTGATATCATGGATGGTCAGGCCTTGCATCCATAGATCTGTCTATGCATTTGAGACAGTTAACATTTTTCCAGTCACATCCCTCAGCTTTTACCAAAACAGGGGCGGGGATGAAGCTTTATTATAGTTTCTACTGCTTTAACTCAGCTCAAACGCCAACAGATACAGAGGGAGAGAATTTGACTTTTAACATGGTTGATTTTTAGTTAAGCTTGCCTTGAAACGTTATCTAAAAGCAACATTAAAGTATCGGATAGAAAGTCAGCTCAACTAAGAAGATCTTCAGAACAAACAGTAAAAGCAGGAAATCACTAAGGAAGTGACTATGAGGACTTTGCAGCAAAACATTTAATGTCTGACTGTGTTATTAGCTGGATCATTATCAGAGAGAGGAGACGAGAGGGGGAGAGAGAAGGTGGAGGAGGGGGGGGGACGGGGAAGAGAGGGGGGAGAGAGGAAGAGAGGAGATGGGGAGTGGGAGAAGGTGGAGGAGGGGGAGGAACGGGGAAGAGAGGGGGGAGAGAGGAAGAGAGGAGATGGGGAGTGGGAGAAGGTGGAGGAGGGGGAGGAACGGGGAAGAGAGGGGGGAGAGAGGAAGAGAGGAGATGGGGAGTGGGAGAAGGTGGAAGAGGAGGAGGGGGAGGAACGGGGAAGAGAGGGGGGAGAGAGGAAGAGAGGAGATGGGAGTGGGAGAAGGTGGAAGAGGAGGAGGGGGAGGAACGGGGAAGAGAGGGGGGAGAGAGGAAGAGAGGAGATGGGAGTGGGAGAAGGTGGAGGAGGGGGAGGAACGGGGAAGAGAGGGGGGAGAGAGGAAGAGAGGAGATGGGAGTGGGAGAAGGTGGAGGAGGGGGAGGAACGGGGAAGAGAGGGGGGAGAGAGGAAGAGAGGAGATGGGAGTGGGAGAAGGTGGAGGAGGGGGAGGAACGGGGAAGAGAGGGGGGAGAGAGGAAGAGAGGAGATGGGAGTGGGAGAAGGTGGAGGAGGGGGAGGGGGAGGAACGGGGAAGAGAGGGGGGAGAGAGGAAGAGAGGAGATGGGAGTGGGAGAAGGTGGAGGAGGGGGAGGGGGAGGAACGGGGAAGAGAGGGGGGAGAGAGGAAGAGAGGAGATGGGAGTGGGAGAAGGTGGAGGAGGGGGAGGGGGAGGAACGGGGAAGAGAGGGGGGAGAGAGGAAGAGAGGAGATGGGAGTGGGAGAAGGTGGAGGAGGGGGAGGGGGAGGAACGGGGAAGAGAGGGGGGAGAGAGGAAGAGAGGAGATGGGAGTGGGAGAAGGTGGAAGAGGAGGAGAGGAGATTCAACACTACTGTCCCTTCCAGCCTGGTCTATGTGCAGTGATTCAGAACAAGTAAATAGTACTGTTATTGTATTAGTGTCATCCATCTGCCCCTGCCAGCAGGCCTGGAAACCATGTAGGAGTCATTAGTACTGGGTCTGTAGCTAATTAAAATCCTTATCTGACCCCACTTGATTGTTTCATGCATAAATTAGGACTCCTTCTTCACAACCGTGAGTGACGTTGTGGTCTATAAAGAGACTACATGTAGATCCCAAAGTCTTCCCTGGTTAAATAAAGGTTCAGAAAGAAAGAGTGGAAGAGTGTGAGCCATATTGAAGCTATCAGAGGCGTGCTCATGTCTATGTCTCCTATAGGATACGGGAAGGAAGACTAAACAAACCCCTGCCAGCCACAGAGCCAGCTGATGACCAATTCACTGAAAAATAAAAACATCTGGTAAAGAAAGAAAGAACCTTGTCTGGAGAGATGAGGAAAGATGAGTGTCTATGTGATTGTGAATGGAATAGAAGATAATGGCTGTGTAAGTAGACAAGGTTATTAGGAGGAGCAGAGAAGCATCATTCTATTGTTGAGAGAGAGAGAGAGAGAGAGAGAGAGAGAGAGGCTTGGTTAATGAGAAAGGAGGGGAGAGATATGATGGGAAATGCCTATTGAACAGCTGGGACTCAGAAAGCGATCCATTCATAGTGTTATTGTTAAAGCCCTGGGTTCTTCAACTGGACTAGGCACTGATATTGTATGACAAACCACAGTAATGTGCAGCGGTGATGACGATACTGTGGAAGTTTAGAGGAGGAAGAGGAGACTGATTGTTTACATGACGCAGACATAACAAAACACCAGCATGAGCAGAACAGAAGGTTGGATTAATTCTGTTTCAAATGGACTGTGTTGATCCCTTTGTATAAAACAACTGGTGTTTTAACATTAACACTGAATGGGGTCCCAATCCCAGGATTTACAACACACTACCCATCCATTCTCTATGCTAATCCTTCCAAGGGCTTCTGAGCTAATGAAAATGAGCAGATTGGAGTGAATCACTAACAATGGCTGCCCTCACTCAGAACCTGTCAGGATGAGGGCTTCAATACGCTCTTGGCTAATGAGGTGACTCTCCATACAGGTGTCAATCCAAATCAAAATGCTGTGAGGAAGGGGGGAGAGAGGGGGAGGAGAGAAGACAACTGAAGACATAAGAAAAGGGGCGAGTGACGCTAAGGCATCGCAGTGTTGCGGCGTCACTATAGCCTGGGGTTCGATCCCAGGCTGTGTCATTACCGGCCATGACCGGGAGACCCATAGGGCAGCGCACCAGTATCCGGTGTCCCCACCATTTGCCTCATGCAGCGTGACACATCTCCTTCACATAGAGTTGATAAGCCTCGTTGTTCACAACGTTGACATCAGCAAACCGGTTGTGAGGCCGGTTGGACATACTGCCAAATTATCTAAAACAACATTGGAGGCGGCTTATGGTAGAGAAATTAACATTCAATTCTCTGGCAACCACTCTGGTGGACATTCCTGCAGTCAGCATGCTAACAGCTCTGGTGGACATTCCTGCAGTCAGCATGCCAATTGCACGCTCCCTCAAAACACATCTGTGGCATTGTGTTGTCTGACAAACCTGCACAGTTTAGTGTGTAATGTGTAATGATCATGCTGTTTAATCAGCTTCTAGATGTGTCACACCTGTCAGGTGGATGGATTATATTGGCAAAGGAGAAATGCTCACTAACAGGGATGTTTTTTTGAGAAATAGTTTTTTTTGTGCGCAAGGACATTTTCTGGAATATTTTATTTCAGCTCATGAAACATGGGACCAACACTTTACATGTTGCGTTTCTAGTTTTGTTCAGTGTAATAAAATAAAGCTTGAAAGGTTGGGTAACATGCTATTTCTCAGCAAACAAGCCCAAACAGATGCAGAGACACGCAGCAGTATGAGAAGGCTGTGTGAGAAGAGCTCAGCATGCAGCAGATATGATGAAACATGAGCACTATTGTCCATTATCGGCCATTTAGGGTTCAAACAGCAAACGTTGGTGTGCACCTCTCACCTGCCCTGGCTTTTTATTCTACAACATTCAGAACCAATACATCAAACGTTGGTGTGCACCTCTCACCTGCCCTGGCTTTTTATTCTACAACATTCAGAACCAATACATCAAACGTTGGTGTGCACCTCTCACCTGCCCTGGCTTTTTATTCTACAACATTCAGAACCAATACATCAAACGTTGGTGTGCACCTCTCACCTGCCCTGGCTTTTTATTCTACAACATTCAGAACCAATACATCAAACGTTGGTGTGCACCTCTCACCTGCCCTGGCTTTTTATTCTACAACATTCAGAACCAATACATCAAACGTTGGTGTGCACCTCTCACCTGCCCTGGCTTTTTATTCTACAACATTCAGAACCAATACATCAAACGTTGGTGTGCACCTCTCACCTGCCCTGGCTTTTTATTCTACAACATTCAGAACCAATACATCAAACGTTGGTGTGCACCTCTCACCTGCCCTGGTTTTTTATTCTACAACATTCAGAACCAATACATCAAACGTTGGTGTGCACCTCTCACCTGCCCTGGCTTTTTATTCTACAACATTCAGAACCAATACATCAAACGTTGGTGTGCACCTCTCACCTGCCCTGGCTTTTTATTCTACAACATTCAGAACCAATACATCAAACGTTGGTGTGCACCTCTAACCTGCCCTGGCTTTTTATTCTACAACATTCAGAACCAATACATCAAACGTTGGTGTGCACCTCTCACCTGCCCTGGCTTTTTATTCTACAACATTCAGAACCAATACATCAAACGTTGGTGTGCACCTCTCACCTGCCCTGGCTTTTTATTCTACAACATTCAGAACCAATACATCAAACGTTGGTGTGCACCTCTCACCTGCCCTGGCTTTTTATTCTACAACATTCAGAACCAATACATCAAACGTTGGTGTGCACCTCTCACCTGCCCTGGCTTTTTATTCTACAACATTCAGAACCAATACATCAAACGTTGGTGTGCACCTCTCACCTGCCCTGGCTTTTTATTCTACAACATTCAGAACCAATACATCAAACGTTGGTGTGCACCTCTCACCTGCCCTGGCTTTTTATTCTACAACATTCAGAACCAATACATCAAACGTTGGTGTGCACCTCTCACCTGCCCTGGTTTTTTATTCTACAACATTCAGAACCAATACATCAAACGTTGGTGTGCACCTCTCACCTGCCCTGGCTTTTTATTCTACAACATTCAGAACCAATACATCAAACGTTGGTGTGCACCTCTCACCTGCCCTGGCTTTTTATTCTACAACATTCAGAACCAATACATCAAACGTTGGTGTGCACCTCTCACCTGCCCTGGTTTTTTATTCTACAACATTCAGAACCAATACATCAAACGTTGGTGTGTAACTCTAACCTGCCCTGGCTTTTTATTCTACAACATTCAGAACCATACCCATCAAATGCACTTAAATATTTTGTCTTGCCCATTCACCCTCTGAATGACACACACACACAATCCATGTCTCAATTGTCTCAAGGCTTAAACATCCTTCTTTAACCTGTCTCCTGCCCTTCATCTACACTGATTGAAGTGGATTTATATAAGGGATCATAGCTTTCACCTGGATTCACCTGGTCTGTCTACATCTTTGTACACTCAGTGTATATACCGTACATATTCCATGCATCCACAGGGCCCATTCAGTGATGGTCACACCTCCACATCACTGTGGCCATATTCCATGTATCCACAGGGCCCATTCAGTGATGGTCCCACCTCCACATCACTGTGGCCATATTCCATGCATCCACAGGGCCCATTCAGTGATGGTCACACCTCCACATCACTGTGGCCATATTCCATGCATCCACAGGGCCCATTCAGTGATGGTCACACCTCCACATCACTGTGGCCATATTCCATGCATCCACAGGGCCCATTCAGTGATGGTCACACCTCCACATCACTGTGGCCATATTCCATGCATCCACAGGTCCCATTCAGTGATGGTCACACCTCCACATCACTGTGGCCATATTCCATGCATCCACAGGTCCCATTCAGTGATGGTCACACCTCCACATCACTGTGGCCAACTGCCATAAGGGTATTAGCATACAACAGTAAATTCACTTGAACGTACCCTACAGAGTAAGTTATACTGTGACATCCGAGGGGTCTCTATTTTTTATGGGCTTTATAGAAAATACATGTAATTTAACATAAAACATGACTTACCTTTTAATGTGTCATAAACATAACCTGTCATGATGTTTTCATCTGATTGTCAAACAAACCACTTAAACAAAGTAGGCTAAGTAGGTTACCTGGGCACATTCATCTACTTCAAACCGAATGGAAAAGACATGCTACCGTGAAGCTTTCATCCATGTATACGGGTAAGAGTCTTGGATATTATACGTTTCAAACTTTTGTGAGAAATAATTTTAATTGGAAGTTAAAGCGTACTGTTCGCTAGCTAGCTAACATTATGTTGACTGAACACATTCACAGCAGTAACCTGAGGGTAGATTCACATTCAGCACATGACTACACTTCCTGACCTACACAGTGATGATGACCCTCAGGCAACAGCTCAAAACAGGAACAACCTCCTACATGTCAGTCTGTATAGGACTGACCACATGCTGAGAGGAAAGAGCTCCATCTCAGGAAATACTGAGAGAGCTCTGACTGTGTAAGGGTCAATGCACCACATGTTATTCTGCTCCCCTGCCTACCCACCCACCCCCTGTAGTACAATACCATACATGATCCATGACTTTTAGATGACAAGTGTAGTCAAGAACCGGCCACTAGAGGACTGTAGTAGAGCTGCTGTCAAAATGGCCATTCTGTGTCTCTCATTTCTTCACAGACCTCTCTCACTCTCCCTCTCT